>VXBW01003937.1:479404-562231 GCA_013400375.1 Thinocorus orbignyianus | reverse complement strand
TTTTTTTTTTTTTTCCAGACAGAAAAGCTGGGAACATCCTTTCACCATTCAGTTTTGCCAAAGATATGATTATAAGGACATATGATGTTTCTGGATGGAGAAACATCAGTTTTCTTCCAGAACTATGTGTGAATTATTTAGATAGCAAATCATCCAGTCCGCTCAGAAACACCTTTAGAAGGAAGAATTCTATCATTAATAGAAAGCAATTTAAGGACACATACCTACTTTACCTGCTTAGTGCATGGAAAGGGAAGTCGGTGTGAAAAGCTGATGTCTAAAATTCCCCTCTCTGTGTATCTTCATCTTCCTAGAATATTTAATGTTTACTCAGAAATGAAATGCTATTAATTGGAGAAGACAGACTTTTTTATACACACAGAAAAGAGCATGTCTTTTGTGAATTTGAGTTAGTGAAAGATCTTGAAAACACACCAAAAAAAATACTGTAGCTTACGCTTAGGGTTTGGAGACTATTGTTGCTCTACAGCAGGAATTGCTGCCTGTCCTCTCTTTCCTCTCTTCTGGGTAGAAGAAGACATCTTGTGGCCTAAAATATTTGAACAATATCTAATTCATTTAAGGAAAAAGATAATCTCCAGCTAATTCTGCCTTCTATAAGATCTAATGACCTGATCAGAGGTTTTCTTGTGGTTTTCTCTCAATTCATGTAGTTTTTAGAGTTGTGAAATTCTGTGGAGGCAGGGGTTTTTACTCTTTCATTATAATTTCTGTGCAGTTGATGGATGACGGTCATTCTTTGCTACTTCCCATGAATTATTACTGCAGTCACCAATAGTGGATATGATACAAGAAAAAGGAAAAATTAATTTTCTTACCTGTAATTTTGCCTTCCCTCAGTATTGATTCAGTACTTCATAAAGCTTTTTCCAATACTAATTTCATAATCTGTTTTACATTTGGTCTGGCATAGAATTCCTATTGTTTTGGATATGTCTGAGTGAAGATAAGAGTGAGGATCACATAAAGTTAAACTTTCACATATTGGAACTTTTCTGTGTCCTTTATGTACTCAGTTCAAAGCTGTTATTTGTGGGGGAGTTTTGTGTATCTTCTGCTCTGGAAATCTGCTTATAGGAGAACTCCACTGGTCAATCAATGTATTAAAACTCAAATAACAGGCTTTAAAAAAGAGATCGGAGAATTACGTAAGCCTCCACTCATCTGGGTCATTATTCTAACCTGAATTTGCAAGTGGCAAACCCATGAGAGAAAACAAAACATCAAAAAAGAAAGAACCAATTTAGCTTTTTCAATATGAATATGCTAAGAAGAAAATTATGCATCTCAACATTAGACATCTGAAGGATTTTACTAGTATTAATCCCAACCTCATTATATACTTAACGTGATACTATTTCAGTTTCGTTGTTTAAAAGAAATCTTTACATGGAGAGAAAAAAGTAAAGTTTATGGCAGTGAGGTTGTAGAGAGTAAAATAAAAGAATGTAGTCAAAACATCTTATGGTTTCATTTAAAATCTTTCTGGCCTCTTTTTTGGATTTTATTTAATCAATGGGGTTTGGGTTTGTTTTGTTTTTTTTTTTTTTCACATGTGGGCTTTGGCTATTAGGAATGTTTGTAACCAGGCTGAATTGACTTGATGCCTGAACCAACCACCAAGGCTTCCTACTTAACCTGTATTGCTAAATGCTTTTTGGTTTTTCCAACCTGTAAAAAGCTTCTAATCTGCTGCCTGCTCCAGGCATAGAGAGAACATTTTGGGGTGCAGGGGATTCTTCCTTCTGTAAAGGCTAGCAGGAAAAGCTGTGGCTAAAATAGCTTGAGTTGATGAATAGCTCCATATCTATGTAACATTTACTTTTTGAATAGCCTCTGAGGAAAAAATGGGGAAAAAAAAATCAGAAGTTTCATTGTTAAAGGAACTGTTGGTTTGTTGGGTGTTTTTTTCGCCATTGGATTTCCATTTGTTGTTCCAGGGGCTGCCTTAAACTCTTTATTTTGAAGATTGTTACTTCATCCCCTGTTAAATCCCAGTCCAAAAGAATATTTAGTTGAGGGAATTGTTACAGAAACAGCTGCCAGTTGACATCGTATTACTTCAAGACTGGAGATGTTGGCACACACCTAACATTTTTCCCATTCTGCCTGTTGTGTAGAGACAGAGAAATTGGCCAGAAATTACGTTTCATGTAGTAAAGAGTGAAAGATTAGGCCAGATATTTTAGACAGCCAGAGTGTTACTGACTCCTCATTAATTATTTAGCATGCTTTTGCTTACTCACTGAGGTCATTCTTCAGCCAAAAATATCAGGAGTCTGTAGAAATTTTAAAGAAGCATAGAAGCACCATAACATCCCTGTGCATATGGGGGAGAATAAAGGTAATACAATAACTTTCTAATGTTAATGTAGGTTCTGTCTTGTTAAAGTCTATCACTAGACATAGTCAGAAGCACACTAATCATTGATATTTTTTTCACTTTCAATTATAAAGGTAAAATTACAGTTTTTAAAAGCAATTCTATTTTACTTTCATATTTGTTTCATTACTCCTCACACTCAATTTCCAAAAGTATGTAAAGGAATACCAGAGGGGCCATCAGTTTGGGGGGGGGTAGAGAAAGAAGGGAGGAGATTTTTTTATTATTTTTTTTTCCTCTCAACTGAAAAAGATTAAAAAACACTATGCTTGGGTTTTGTGCATGCACTGGAATGCCAGGAGAACATTCTGTTTTCACTGATGTAATGGTGGGAGTTGTTAGGGAGAGATATTAGGCATTTCTCATCAGGCTCTTTAGTTAAATCCAGGAATCTGATGGTACAAGAAAAGCAGCACCTGTTTTATTAGATTTCATGTTTTTGAAGGTATTATTGCTGTATTCCTCAGGCAATGGGTTTTTTACCTAATACATAGAGTGAAGGGCAAGGATTTTTTGTAGATCTGGATGATAATTGCTCAGTAAAACTTTCATTTGCAACTAGGGAAGTGATTAATGCTTGACAGATGAAACAGGAAGAAAGAAAGAATGTCCATCAATGCCTTTTAAAGGATAACAAGCCAATACGTTTGTGTTAAGTTTTCAAAGCTCAGGATGATGAGAGGAGATATATAACTGTTATATAGTAATGTATTTACAGGTTATGTATGTCTTTGTCATGAATGACATTGAAAAAAAATAAATTACTTCTTCAAATGCACTTTTGATGAAACAATCATAAAGCATGTATCATTCTGTCAAGATTATTTTTACTCATCTGTTCTTTCAAGGTAGGATAGAAGATCCAGCTGTTAAATGCATAGTTAAGCATCTAAATGCATGACACATTTTTGGGTTTAGTGTTTTGGCTTTTACAAATCATACTGCGTGCCTGAATATGGCAATGTAAAGACAGCATGAGAGATAGCAGTAGGATGTTTTACAGATGTTGGGCTGAAAACTAGGCAATTTTCTTTCAGAAATGTTTGATAATCAAAACAGCTTCATCTGATAATGTTTGATAACAAAATATTGTATAGATCTCTAAATCATAGCATTCATAGTGATTTTCACTGATTAAATGTTTTTGTTTGGTTGGTATTTTAAAGCAAGGTAATGACCAAAAAAAAAAAAAAAAAGCTAAGCATCGCCATTTTTTGACACAGTGAGATCCTTTGCTGACAAAATCATTCAGCATCCATTTGAAATTACATTTTAGCCACTCCAGACCTTTTTCAGAGCTGTCCCCTCACTCTTCTAGCAGTCAGTGATCTAACGGCTATGGCTGCAGCACAGGCAGTGTAATGCAGAGGTTGGGAGGACTCCTGGCAGTAAAATGACAGCAGCGTTTCAGAGAGAAAAGAAAGGGTTACTCAAAACCTACAGGAAAAATACAGTGACACTAATCACTGTCAACCAAGCACTCTCTCCAAATGCACGCTCAACAGCAACTTGCTGTCCTTAGGCTGATAATAGACACGAACCAATGCTTTGATGCTCACTTTCCATCTACCCACAAAAAATGTAGCAGCCCTGACGTGCATTGCCAGTCACATTACACAGCATTTCCTGGGAGTGGCAATTTATGACTTTTTCTACCTCTTATTTTTTTATTCATCTATTTATTATTTGACATTTTATTTAGAATGGAATGGAATGGAATAGAATAGGCTATAACAGAATAGTCCCAGTTGGAAGGGACCTATGATGATCATCTATTCCAACTGCCTGACCACTTCAGGGCTGATCAAAAGTTAAACCATATTATTAAAGGCACTGTCTAAATGCCTTTTGAACAGTAACAGGCTAGAGGCCTTAACCACCTCTGTAGGAAGCTTGTTCCAGTGTTTGACCACCCTCTGGGTAAAGAAATGTTCCCAACTTCTAATTTAATTTAAGAACTCTTGAAAGCTTTACGCCAATTGTCTAAAATGAGAAGCGTTGTAGCGCTAACTAGTTGCCAGCAAAGTATTCTCCTTGTCTCAATTACGAGAAGGTGTTTTGAAAAGGAAACCAAATTAAATCATGCTGTCATTTCCCTTAGAAAATGAGCTAGTGAAGTAACGGCATGTTGCAAGTATATATTGTGCGTGCCTGTACTGCTGGACAGCTATTATTCTAATACAACTGAGGAAAAGCTACAGAGGCTAAAGCGTTTGCCACTGGCTGATAGGATTATAACACTGACCTTTGTGAACACAGTAAAACAGACATATGTATTCCACATAGATCTGAAATGCAATTGCCAGAAAACAAAACGAAACAAAACTAGTCTCTACAAGTTTTGTGTTTTGCTCCCCCGCTTTCAGAATTTCTTAAAGGTTTCATCACATTCTTTTATGGACATTTGAAAACATTTTTTCTCAGTCATTTTTGATTGTTATCAAAGAACTTTGGGATAACAAGTAACTTCGAATTTAAATGCTCAGACAATAGGAACAATCATTGTTTAATGGTATGACTTTGTACCCTTTACCTGCCAGTGCTGTGAGGTATCTGACAGCAACACATTAAAGCCATCCTGACTCTGCATCCCACAGCTTCATTAGTTTCTGGATCATGTCCTTAAGCTCTGAGTCTGCACGTTGCTACCTAAAAATGCTAGCAAAGTACAATTAATGCTGGTGAATTCAAAAGTTGGTGAAAATATTGTCAAACCACCATGCTAATCTACTGACCTGCTAATAAGCACTAATCTTCAAATCTAATCCGGTTCATTTAAGTAAGTCTTGTCTAACAAGGCTAAACTAAGACAATGTCCTAGAAGCTGGTGCCCACTTCTAGGATACCCGTTTCTAGAAACCCCAAGGATTCTCTTCATTCCTCCACAACCCAATATATTAAAAATGGAAGCAAGACACATTGTTTATGATCTATGCTTTAAAACGGAAAGTCTATCTGTTTAAAACATCTTGACTTCCATGGAGAAAATGCTGGTGTAATATTATTGAATATCAATATCCTAAGATGAATTATTCTCCCTGTACTGGACTACATTTCAGACATTCATTCCCATAAACAAACAAACTCAAGATGTGTTGTACTTTGGTGTTTGATGTAAAACTTCTGGATGGAGTTTGTCTGTTCACTTACTTTGCCTTCACACACTCACACAAATATACACACACACGTAAAAAAAATCAGCATAGCTTTGCAAGGCAGACCTCAGTCCTCACTGTGCAGTATTCATATATTTAGCTCTTTGTATCTAGAAAATGCTCTGCAATGATGATGGCAAATAATGATATTTTGTGGTGTTTTGAACAGCAGAACCATTATCTCTTTCCTATGGCATTTTCAGACTCTGCCATAGGAAGAGGTAAAGGTAAAGCTGGATTCCCTCAAGATGGTGCAACAGAGTCCACTGACAAACCAGAAGGGTCAGATGTTACAGGAACAACTAGTTTAACATATTAAGGAATTGATCTGTAGTAGCTTAGGCATCAAACATTTGTTCATCTGTTTTATTGCAATAACCATTTTGTGTGTTGCCAAACTGTCTACTCTAGGTGCCATCTAATCCCGAAGGAACACAAGGGATTTTCCATTTATTTGTATATATGCAAATATGTTTCTACAATGGTACTGAAAAGCATGTTTTAAAGACAAGATGCAATTCAGATTTTGGTGCTATGTGTACAGCCTACAAGAATGTATGTATTTGTAAAATAAATCAAATATAATGAACTATAGATAAAAGTATTAAATAGGTCAGAAAAAAAAATTGTAGGGATGGTAAACACTTCATTTTTCAGAAATGTCAGCTAGGAGCTCTGAGATATTTATGCTGGAAGGAGTGTTGGAGCAGAAGGCATTAGTGAGGGCTAATGGAAAGGAAGGGAAAAAAGAACTGACAGGTAAAGGAAATTATTCTTCTTGATGTGTCTGTTGATTTTCATTGGAAGAAAATAATTAGCAATAAGAGTAGTAGAAATTAAAGAAGGAATTGGGTTAGATAGTAATAGGAGGAAGCAAGCAGATAAGGACTTTTTTGAGAGGTTTTACTGACTAGAATATCTTCTTTAGTTAATACAGCCTTGGAGAAAGTTGGGGAATGTAAATTCAGCAACTCATAGTGGTTACGCAAAAACTCCAAAAGGCAAGGCATGAGTATTATTTGTGCTTTTAAAGACATTTTTCTTTAATTTAGAAAATTATAACCAGGATCCTTTTTTCTTTATGAATAATTATCAGTCTTCCTCAGTTTGAGTAATCCACTGCAATAAGACAGGCAGATTTTTTTATTGTCTTATTTCTCAGTGGTAGGTCTTTGGAGCTCTCTTAAAATATTCTGGCAAGGTGTATCTGATCTGTGATGTGTTTTGAACAAAAGTTATCAGGGGTGTCTATAATAACGAGTTAAACAAATCGTAAGACTTTATTTTTTATTTTTTTCTGAAATATGGTACTGCTGTAGATGCAGCTTACACAGATTTATCTGACTAAAAAGTTAGATATTCAAAATGTCAGTATGTTTTACATTCTTAAACATTAACTCTTTATTGAATTCTCTGAAGTTAAGCAGCAGGTTATGTCTAGAAAGAAGGGCAGAATCAAACTGGAGGATGGCCATCTATGCTTGGTTTCTGTTGCTGATTATTTCCTCTTATATAAATAACGTTGATGTCAATTGTGGGCACTGTTTGCTGCGAAGAATCCCAAGCTGTGAAGAATGGCTAGTGCATTGCTCAAGTTAAATTTAATTATCTTTTCCAATTGAATCAGGCAAAAAGATCATCAATATGCATCAGAAAGTATATAGCACATTACAGCAGTAATTTCTGAAAAGTCAATGTTTTATCTTTTTGTCACATTATCAAGTCCTTCACAAGTCAGCATAAGTGGTTGCCATAACTGATCATCCAAAAAATTCCTCATGCAGAGAAACAAATTGATTGATATAATTTAGAGAAGTGAGAATTGTCCTGAAAATAAGGAAATTACTCAGAAAGTTAATTCTAATTCAAGTCCGCGGAACATTAGGGATACGAAAATGTAAGTATCTATTTTTTCTCTTGCATTTCACTGTGTTCACATTCTGTAAATCTTACCTCACTAAAGAACTTTTTCAACTAGAAAGTTTTTAGAAGTCACATTTCACAAAAGAAATGTCAGTGGCTCCAGCATAGCTTGGAATGCCCATTGGGGTTTTTCCAGCTCAGGCAGGTGGTGCCTCAAGCTTATGGTGAAGTTTATTTTTCAAGAGGATTGATGGTTATGAACTGTTGGGAAATTGCTTTCTTCTTTCTCAGTATAGGGTATAGAATCACCTGCCATTTAGAATAATTTCCCATGAAGTACCTTCGGAAATCTAGATGAGTAATGGGCAGGGAAGAAAAGTGAGGATTTTATGTTGTGAATAAAATCATAAGTATATTAGGTCTTTTCCACAGCATGTGAACTTGAGGCCTGATTGCTGAATCAATTTGTACATCTCAGGCATAGCCTTCGTACTCTTCATGGTCTTTATTGGCTCATATATTTCACTTACACTAATAAATACCATTAATAAAAAAACATTGTACTTATATAGAAAAGATTTTCTGAACCTTTAGATACAGCTGCTGTTAGTCTAATACTATGTTATGAGAAATCAGCCATGGAGCGATAGTTAAATGGCAGTCTATTGCTTTTCAAGTTTAGTTATGAAGTTCCTGGCTAATTCCTTATACCTGGAAACCTGAGCAGTGTGTTCTGGTTTGAAGTAAAACAGGTCCAACTTTCTGTTCTGTAATTTTACTTCTTAGCTAGGCCTCTTCGAACTCTCTGGAATTAACAGCATGTTTAAACATTCCTTTAAGTATATTAAATTAAATATGAAGCATATTGTGCAGAAAACCATTCATTCTCAGAGTGATTAGATGAATGTTTATACTTCATGCCAAGGAAGGGTATGCAGAGAGGCTCTTGCTTATACCTGTTCTTTAGCAGCCAGGGTCAGCTAATTTTGTTATTTGCCCTGTTGGAGGGTTGGAAACAAAGACATAGAGGGTTTCCCCCTGTGGGGAGGAGCAAACGGGACAGGTAATCCAAACCTGATCAGTGGAGTATTCCATCTCATCTGCCCCATGCTTAGAATAAAAAGCTGAGGGACCAAAGTGTTAGCCCTCTTTCTTCAACGGCTGACGTCCAAAGAGGACCCTGTTTCTTCATCTACCTTTGATCCTGATCCAAGAGTTCCTAAATCCGGAGCTGAAATCTGGTTCCAATCTGTCACTGAGTCCAATCTGGGACTTCCCCAGTGACATCATCCTGGGATCTTGTTACGGTTTTGTATATATTGTATATATTTAATTATTTCCTTTTAATTTCATTATTAACATTTCATTAAAGTTGTTTAGTTCCTTCTAAAGTCGTAAATCTCTTTATCTCTCCTCTTGCTCTCCTGGGAGTGAGAGGTGGGGGGAGAGCATCTGTTGCCATCATAGGTCAATTCGGGCTAAACTGTCACAGTGTTACAAGTCTAATTAGAACTTTGGTTCTTCGTATTTTTAAGCAATATAAAACCTTCTGTGAAATCCAGCTATTATTGAAATCTCGGCCCAATTTCCACAATGTGCTCCTGAGGCAAATTTCTACCCCTTTTTTGTGTGATTCTCTTCGAAGAGCGCAGAAACTTCTTGGTCAAACAAAATAATGGAAAAGAAACGGGATGAGCACAGTAAAAACAATCAATAAATTCAATAATGGCAGAGAGAGGCACTCGCAATTAATGCACGTCCACCATGTGCACTTGACTCTGCACAGGCAGCTGAAGCTGACAGAAGAGAATTTGGAGAGCGGTCTGGTGTCAGGCATCCTGTTAATTCCCTTAGATTAATCCTTTCGCCTTCTGCACCTTCCTTGGCCACATCATCTGCTCTATCTGGCAAAGTCTGTGCTGCCGATTGTAGAGTCTCTGTTTGAGCATGCTTTTGTTCTGCTTTTACCTTTGTACTTCATAGTTTAACTAATGGCTTATTGCCAAGTGCTAAACCTAGAGGCAGAAAAATATTAATATTAATGTGACATACTGAAAATGAAAATCCATGTCTGCCGTGTGAAATCTAAATTAACATATTCAGAAGAATATGATAAATGATTGCTTTTTTCATTTACCTTTCTTTGTACACTTTATTCCCATTGATGTTAATAGAAATTATGCCTGTGGATCCAAGGAAGACTATGCCAGAACTTTACTGGCTCAATTATGGAACTGTTGATCTTTCTAAAAACTTCTCATTTAAAGTCAACACTCATTGTTCATCTTGAGTTGAAGACCAAAACATATCTGTCCATGAAAGGGATTTTACTGGTAAAAACGTTTTATAAAAGTATAATATCTCTCTGCCAGTGTTAGATACATTTCAGATTGCTTCTGGTCCTATGCTACCCAAAGGAAACCTTTATGTGGACATAGGTCACACAGCAGGTAATTCAGGAAGGCAAGAGGAGGAGAAACTATGTATGTATGTACCTCAAAGGCAAGAAACAGTTATTCGGCAAGGCTAATACTGCATCATAGTATTCTGGGGACTAGGCTGGTTTGAACATACAGCTTTGTTTTGTGTAACCCAAAAAGCCTGGTCTTGGCAGCTCCCTTTTTTATATTCTCAGTTGCTTTTTGCTGGATTGCTTCTAACGCCAACCATATACCAGGAAGATACCAGGTTTGTGATCAGCACGAGAGAAATGTTTGGTTTGGAAGCCACAAGTTAGCTGTCTTTGCTGTGTGCTCTGTTAAGTGCTTGTTGAAATAACAGTGAGTAACAGGACTGAAGCATTACAACATGAGTTCTTATTTTCAGTACTGCAAAATGCAAAAGCACAGTAGCATTATAATCCTGTGGCATATCTTATTTTTTATCTGATATCTTGCTATGGTGTTGTATGAAAGTGGGACAGTGTTTTTTAAAGGTTTCTGCTGCATTTTGCAATCAGGGTAATTTCGATGTGAAAAGGAGATAAAAATAACACATTTTATTATTGAGCAATTAGCTACAGTGTTTGGTAGAGATTGCTAAATCTGTCGGGGACTATTGTCCACCCACAGCTTAGCTAAATCACAGGTATTTCTTGCACAAGGCAGCATAGAATAAGCTCAACCAAGGAAACTCATGACCTAAAACTAAGGCCCTACTTTCTTGCTTCAAGAATGTGTGACTCTTCTTGAAGACAGAGAACAGTCCAGGCTGCTTTAGATTGTTTTTAGCTTCCCATTTGTAGCACAGTCTTACCCTGACTCTAGTCCTTGTGAGCATCTTAGTAGACCCGTTGTTTTCAGTAGGTTGTCTTATCTGAACAGCAATTATTTCTGTGAATAACCATTTGTAGTGTTGAGCTCTTAATCAGTCTTGCAATTGCCAAGTGTTTTATTAACACTGTGTGTTAATGTGCGTTCTGTCTGCATCAAGGTACACTGACATTTGCCTTTAGCATCACTGTGAATCTCCTCCTTTGCAAGCGGGCAAGACGATGTACTGTCTTCTATGACTTGATTTACCCCTTTTATGTGTTTTCAGAGTGATGCTTCATCTTAACAAATTTTCCCTAAATTTAAAGGATTGCTTTGAGATGTTAATGAGGAAAAGTAAAACTGGCCTTTGGCTTTCAGTATCATTTAGGAGTCGTGTTACTGCATCTTTTCTGTTTCCTGTTGATTTTGATTGCTTCGGCTGCACAGAAGTTTGGAATGAGTGTAATCTGTGGGCAATAACAAGCCCAGATGCAAATTGAAAGTTTCTGGTTTGTGCTCATGTCTGGCCTGCTGACTGCTCAGCTGCTTCTTTCAATATTGCTCTCTATGGAATTGTGTCATTCCCAGCTCATCAGTAAATAAATGGGATTATTGATAGTCTTAGTTTGGGCTTTTATAATTATATGACAACTCATTTAGGAGTAGGGATAGTTCATCTCTCTCATGCAGATGTCTTTGGGCTGTCAGAACACTATCCATTCACTGATATGTTAAAGCAGAGAGGACAGCATTTAATTAAAGAATCTAGTAACTCCAGGCCTTTCAGAATATAATTAAGAATGTACAGTGTGTGGTTGGTCACAGTACAAAATTTTATGGCTCCAGTTGTGGTAAGTATAGGGAAATCTGTCCCATTAATAAATAAAGATTGCTTTTTCTCTCAGCTGTGAAAGGAAGGAGTCTTTGTTTCATCCGTTCTAACTCCAGGGTTGTTTGAGTTTATATATTATCAGTAGTCTGACATGTCTCTGACCTGCTCACGAAAGAAACTGCTCAAATTTAGTGATCTTGCTTTGATTTTACCTCGCCATTATTTGTAGTAGCTTTGATTTTTTTACATTCTTTATTTGAAGAGGAGTCAAATTCTCTAAGGTGCTGAGAGAAAAGGTGAGTAAAAATGCTGCCCTTTGAATACCTTGAAGCCTTTGCACAAGGTGCCATTGTGCATTGCAGCAAATGTCAAAACTTTGATGGTTTGTCATATTGCACTGTGAGGCAGCGAGGAGATCAGTTGGAGTTCAAAAACAATTCAGTAAAGAGAAGTAACTTGCTTTTCTCTGGCATTGAAACCTTTTCTCCTTTATTTTTTAATAATCCCACTCATCTGCCTGATGCACTAAATTAAGATCCAATAACTTAGAGATTGTAACACTAAATTTACAGGCAGCTACGCTTTTCTAATGACTGCTGACTGCTTGCGCAGCTTATCTTACTTTACTGAACGTGGGTTTGCTTTTGTTAATTACCTATTGAGAACCACTTGGATAGAGTTCACAGAGCTTCAGACCCACAAACCACAAGTTAAAAACTGTGAATTCAGTTGATTAGCTGAACCAGAACTAACATATATTATTTACACAGAGCTTGGTCCTTAGTACTTTTTTCATGGAAGACAGAAGACAATGTGGTATAATATTCATAACATAATAGTAAATCTTATCAGATTGTCTCTGGAATAATTTAAGATCGCTTAAGGCTCTGTTTTCATATCCAGTCTACCTCTGTGTAGTTATTTTAGGACACTAATCAGTATTCTCATGTTCTTGCAGAGACGTTCTTTTTTAGTTTGCAAAGTGGGACGATAGAAATCTCAAATATTTTTCTGGGCTAAAAAGACTGTGGTTTGTTGAACTGCTAAGACAATAAAGTCTGGTATACTTTTCAACAGCATTGGCTGGAATTTTGCTCTTAACACACTGGGAATCTCTGGTGTTTTTAGAAAGGAGAAGTTTATCGTTTCAGTGTGATCTGCTGTTGTCTCACAGTCAGGGAGTAAGCTGGTTTTGCTCCCAACACATCTTGTGGCATGGGGAGTTCAGCTGTGCTCTTCATGTAGGATTGTCAAATAGATACTGCTGAATGCAAAATAGCTTTAAAGCTTAATGTTCCTGTTACAGAACTACATAGTTTAAACTACTACTATTTTGAAGTCAGAAACTTACATGTTATTTTTACCAGCTATATGCTTCTATGCTCATGTGATAATCTGCAGTTATGAAGCAATATATGAGATATAAAGATTAAATTCTCATCTACATGTTTGTCCAGTCTTTTTGTTAAAATAAAAAAGAGGTTTAATAAGCACCATTAGGAAGTAATTGCTAAAAAACTGCTAAAGAAATAAGCCTAGATAAGGATGAGCACTTCTGTAATAGACCAAATGGTAAAATACCCACGCTCTTTGCATATATAAGTGCAACTTGATTTATAGATATATCGCTGCTTGCTTACTGAGGAGTATGTGCCTTTTTCTACCTAAGATATGCAAGCAGGACATGGCAATGCATTTAAACTTTGCAGCAGGTCACTTCTCTATTTCATGCTGTTCATAGGCTTGTCAGGGTGACAGTACAGAGACCACCATAGGATCTTATCACTTTAACTGAAACGTGCCATAGAATCATAGAATCATAGAATGGTTAGAGTTGGAAGGGACCTTAAAGATCATCAAGTTCCAACCCCTCTGCCATAGGCAGGGACCCCTCCCACCAGAGCAGGTTGCTCGAAGCTCCATCCAGCCTGGCCTTGAACCCCTCCAGGGATGGGGCATCAACAGCTTCTCTCGGCAACCTGTTCCAGTGCCTCACCACCCTCACAGTAAAGAACTTCTTCCCAATATCCAATCTAAATCTCTCCTCTTCCAATTTTAAACCATTACCCCTTGTCCTATCACTAGACCTCCTGACAAAGAGTCCCTCTCCAGCTCTCCTGGAGCTCCCGTCAGATCCTGAAAGGCTGCTCCAAGGTCTCTTCTCTTCTCCAGGCTGAACAAGTATGATAGGTAATAAAACACACCCTAAATGTCTTCTCATTTAATACTGAGAAAGTAGTAGTTTCAAGGCATAAAATAGTGCACATCATTGCGCCTTCCATGCTAGTGAGAGAAAAAGTGACCAGTTTGTTATACTAACACAGCGTGGCTGGACTTTGCCCATCCCACAGGCGAGGAGGACCTGGATGTCTTCTGCACCACATGATGGGCAATGGAAGCAGAGAGCCCAGCTCCTTGTGGTTGTTGCCCTTTCTCTCAGGCTTGGCTCTGGTAACAGGCTTTTTATTACTGGTGTCGCTGAGTTTTGCTTTTTGTTGCCAGAAAACGTTGTGCTGTCCCTGACCCTGTTGTGGGAACACTGTTAGGAGAGGATGGCACCAAATCTGCAATTAATATGTAGCTCAGCTTACTGTAACACCTCTTAAAAATTTATGGCTTAATCTCTTTTTCTTTCCCTTGTTTCTAGGAAATACATACTGGCTTTTAAGGAGAGAAAAAGTAGTTGGCTTTAAACGTATCCTAGGAGTTGGAATGCCTCTGGAGATATATTTAGTCATATGTGTACCTGAACATGATGTTCTTCCATTGTTTTGTCTTGTTATCGCATGCATAATTACTGCTTCCCTTGATCACTGTAAAACTGATAAAATCACTGGTCCTGACCCATTGTAGAGAGTGCTTATTACTCCCATGGAAGGGAGATGTTTCTTCTTTTTTAGATAGTTGTCTGTGGCTCCCATACATTCTTGTCCCTCATTCTCTACCAAAAACATAGGCTGCACTTGACTCCGTCATGTGGAAGTTTATTACACACACTATTGCTAGAGATCCGTGGGAGACAGGCTTTCATATAGTGTGTTAATTTTAGGTGCAAAACAGTCTCTCCAGTCAAAACAGGATTGGGGGATAATTTTTTTTTATTCTTATAGAAGAAATAAGAAAATTTTTTTTAATGTGCAGAGAGTGAAATGGCTTACTATTGAAGAAATTGCTTACTTTCCTAGTTTATCTATACATGTATAGTAATGGTTTACTATTATAGCAACTCATTTCCTGTCCTGCCTATACATCTACAGTATATCAGATTCTGTTCTTGAGAAATTCTGGCATCACTAGTTTTCTGCCTGATTTTATTTAAAATCTTGCAGAAATACATTTTGTATTACGGGAGCTCCCTACCCCTTTCTGCAGCTCCCTTTGGATTTAGCTGAGTTACATATTGTCAATATGTCCTACCTGTGGTAAGTGTTGTACTCCACTGAGTTTCGCAGCAGCTAAAAACCCTCCACTTGCTGCCCATCCTGAGCAAGCTCCCGTGTGTTTTGTTCCAGTGTAAAGCACAGACCAGAACTTCCCAGATTCTGCATGGAAACACAGGAAGATTTAGGGCTTCTGAAAACCAGGGCATGAATGCCAGTGATTTTATAGTCAGAAACTGAATTCCTCCCTTCAGGAATATTTCTGGTAACACAATTCCATCTAGCATTGGTATGAGGAGTGTAAGCCTAAGGGGATACTCTCCAGAGTACCTGTTACCTGTTCTAGCACAGGGTTAGGTGAGTCAGGGGAGCAGGTGTGCTGGCACACTGAAAGGATGGTGCTTGCCTTTTCTCCACTGCTTGCCCCCAAGTCTGGCTCCCTGACCTCAGTCCCTCTCATGCATTGGCTTGTGTCAACTAATTTGACTCCTTTACAGCTTGGTGAGGTGATTTGGCCGATTGAGTGATCAGGCTGAAATTAGAGTCAACACAAGGTCAATGGGGCAGGACTGTGCAACCAGGAGGAGGAGAAAGAGATGGGTGACTCCTGTGGTGGTGACCTGACATCTCTGCTCAGTGGTCTTCTCAGGTCAGGCTTTGGGCTATGGAAGTGTTGGCTGCCCCAGTCTCAGGCTGTCATGTAGCTCTGGAAGCAATGGAGAAGAGATGCTACACTGAGTAATGTACCAGCTGTATGCACTCACTGAAGAAGAGCTGGGTTGTGAACGACTTGGAAGCTTTGTGAAGAAAATAATGGAACTGTGTAACCACAAATGCCACCATAATGCACACACAAAGACTAAGTAAGTTTGCGTAGGCTTTCCCTACCTTTAAAGAACTGTTCCTTGTGAAGGTTCATTGGTACAGAGCGTATTTTGGAAGAAAAAAGGAGAACAAGGAAAAGGTGAGGAGAGACTGAGGGCCCTGGGATTGTTCAACCCTAAGAAAAAAGGGTGAGGTGGGATTTCACTGCTGTCCACAGCCAAAACTGGGAGGTAGTAGGACAAGTAGCAGTGGATGCAAGTTGCAACAAAAGAAATCTAGTTAGATTTTAGGGGGAAAAAAATCACAATATTGATCAAGGTTTGAGTGAGGGTTTGGACCACATGATGCCCACAGGCAATTAATGTCTGACTAATGAACCTATGGTTTTTTGGGTATGATATGTCATGTTCTGGTGACTCATTATATCTCTCTGATAGATGACATTGGCTCTTTTATGTTTGCTTTTGAACCATAGTTCTTTTTAGTCTCTTATTCATTTGCCATTTCATGGTGATTCATATTTATCTTTTAAAAAGAAAGAAGGAAAGAAAGAAAGAAGTAAGCGTGGTTTGTCTTGTAGTACCAATCCTGTGCTGGTGTTTTCTAACACAATAAATTGATCGTAATAATTAGTAACAGCTCAATTCTTCTCTACTGCAAGTCCACCGAGTTCAACGTGGCGTAATATTGATTTGCTAGCATTATTAGATCGCACGCGTCCGGCTCACTGAGTAATGGCTGTTGATGGAGTTTGTCTGACAGATGTCCTGGCCACTGCCCGCATTCCTCCAGTTCTAAAAAACAGAGGACATGAGTCTGCAGGCCTGTTGAGCCAAACCTTTTCGTAACCTTTAAATGAATTTATTTTCCTGTATTTATCTTAGAAAGATGCCAGCAAAATGAGGTTTGCGCTGCTGCTGAAAGAATTATATATGCCAGAATCAGAATGTGAAGTGTTTAATACTGCCACTTTATATTTTTGTTAAATATTCACAGCCTAATTATACAGTTGCATTATGGCTCAGTTCACAGTATTATTTGGAAAAAGTATCAGCAAAGTTTTGGAAGAAATAAGTAAAATGTAAGTGAAATTTTAAGAGCTCAAATGGGTAAATGACTATTCTCAATTCAGAGCTGAAAACTCAGCCGGTTTAAATCTTTGACTCAAATATGCTCTTAATTTAAAAAGGAAGAACAGAAAACATGGAAAGAGAAAAACAAATTTTTGGCAGGAATATGACTAGACAGTCACTGGAGTAGGGGGGAAAAAAAAAAAAAGAGAGTTCACTGTCTCCAAAATATGGCATGATCTCACAAATGTATCTAATTTTTTCACTGTCACTCTTCTGAAGATGACTGCGCAGAGGCTAGGAGTGCTATGGAAGACTCCCCACAGACTAATGAATAAGCTATTTGAAGAAATAAGTGTGTGTGTGTGTGTGTGTGTGTGTGTGTGTGTGTGTGTGTGTGTGTGTGTGTGTTAGAAAATGGCCTAGAAAGGTCTTTTTGAGATTCATGTGTTTTTCATGACCGTTCCTTTGCTGGGAGCCAAGTTCTGCCTTGGACCCTGCACAGATGTTTTTCCTGCTATGCAGAGGGGAGGGAGGGGTTCGATACTTCACCAACACTCTTCGCTCTTGCTGAACACGAACTCCCTGTGTTTTCTGAGGGTAGAGGAAAGTTTTATGCTGCCTGGGATCAAGTGTCAGTGCTGAAAACAGGGAGAAGGCCTTGTAAAATTAAATTTGTGGCGCTGAATCAGGCCAATGTTCAATCTCACTAGATTTATCCCTTTGATATTCAGTAGCAGCTGCTGCAGACTAAGACGTAGAGCCGTTTTAATGCACCTTACATGCCTGTTTTTTCTAATCTTAAAAGTTGATGAGATTTGTTTGTTTTCCCCTTAAAGCACATCTCACAAATTACTTATAAGTCCTTTATGATTACTTTTAATATGTTTTTTTAGTGGCTTTTGTATTTGCAGGACAAATACATATTATCTGTTTGAAAAAAAAAAAGGAAGAGGGGAAAAAATAAACCCTATAGATCTCTTATATGTCTTTGTTCTCTTGGAAAGAGAATTGCAAGCATACCTAGCAGGGTAGTAGCTGTTATACAATAATATTTCTCACAGTTTTCCCTTTGGAAAACAACATAACATCCTAAAAATAAGTTAATATACATGTGAAAATGTGAAATGTGGTGCTTAAAAGTCCCACTATGACAGGTTAAGTGTAGCTATGCTTTTCCCTGAATTCTGTAGGATTTTGGGGGGTTGTTTTTAAACTCTCCTTGCAAAACACTTGCTATATAATTATAGTTATTTTTCCTAATCTTCTCCTAACGCTTTCAGCAACTGTCATCTCTGCTTTATGAGAATCAGAATGAGGTCATCCAGTGGTCAGAATGAATATTTACAAGTTCTGATAGAAAAACAGTGACATCCTGGCACTGAGAAAGTGCATTCTTAAGGTTTCATGTGAGATCACAAAAACATATGTTTAAAAGATGGATGTGGCATACCATCATGTCCTAGACCATTTCAAACACTGCTATGATCTATGAAGTTCTATGTTGTAACATTTCTATACTGATCTCTTTCTTTTACTAAAACACATCCTCTTTGCTGCTGCATGTAGAGTAGACTTCATTAGTGAGTCTTTGTGAGACCTGAATTTTTTTAACGTTAGTAAAATGATTGAAAAAAACTGTAAAAAAGGCATAGTCATAACTGTTGCAGTGTATGTCACCTTATCTTGACTGTGTTTAAATCCTTCACCTGAGTTTCCTGGTTTTCTGTTTCGATTTCTGACCTGAGAGGTGCAGAGAATCTACCTCTTCCAATAAGGTTTCACAATTACCTACAGTCCTAATTAAAATAAATTTCCATGTGTCACGTTGCTAAAATAATCCTGTAGAATAAATTATTATTTCTATTAATGTTAAGGAAAGCCTACCCATCATTTTCTGCCTCTTAGCTGTCATCACACCGTCTGGAAGGCAACTGCTATGAGCAGCAAAAGGGTTAACATGAATTGAAAGAGCTTACACAAACGAGTAAGAACAAAATAATTAAAGAATTGTTTTGTGGTAGGAAAGAAAAAGATGTAGCTTTTAATAACCACAGTTAGACAGCTCTGTCAGGGCATATGTCATTTTGAAATAGAGTTAAAGCTGAAGCTGCTGAAGGCGTAAGACAAACAAGGCATTTGGGGTCTAACATTCTTTCAGCCCAGCCTATGCTCTTTCACGTTTAATTGCCTAATTACAGTTTACTGTACATGTTAATGGCACAGACTCTGAATCACTCAAGCTAAAGCAATGTATGATGCTGTGGTGCTTGCTGCATTTTTCTAGTCTAAGTGGAATTCATTAATGTGGGTAGTCAAGCAAATAAAATGATCTTTTGTGCCATTGGCTTTTCCTCCTTCCTGGTTTTTTCAGCTGACTAGGATCTTTGGAGGGGTTAACAGCTTTGCAAGTAAAAAAAAGGGAAGAAATAGCAAGTGAGTAATGGGCTACTTTTTTTGTGGTATTGAAAATGGCAAAAATATTGGTTGACAATTAATCCAGCATTCAGGAGAAAACAGCAGATTTCCATTTTCCAAATACAAATCCTTGATTCGTTGACTATTGATTTATCTTGGTCACTGAAGCATGCTATAGTCTTAACACAATATTGTACTTCCAGAGAGTCCTTCAGGGTACTGTTATAACCTTGTTGGTGTTAAATTATTTGACCATTAATTAAACTGTAAATCAGTAAGTCAGTTCCATTTCATTCTTTTTCCCTTTTCCCTCTTTCCTTTCCTCCCTTTTCTTTTCCCCTCTTTCTTGAAATAGAACACAAAAGCTCATAGCTTGTTGTGAAATTTGCATGTTTGCTTTGTAGCAACCCCATGATTTAAATACAGATTACTTACTACTACGACCAAACAGCTACATGAGTGGTAGGGAAGTACTTTTATAGTATGTTAACAAACTCACTAGTTTTTGCTATACTTTGCTAAGTCATAATGGCTTCATGGCACATTACAAATGAGAGTTAAAATCAGATTTCCTTTTTTTCTGGTGTCTAGTGATTTTTTTTTAAATTATTTTCTTGACATCATCATCGGTAGAGTTCAAATTAAAGCTTGGCTGGAATTAAAGTGATAAATATTTGATAGACATTCATTAAAAGTGTCACCAGCTGTTTTGGATGACACACTTCAGAAACAAGACTCATTAGCTGTGGAATGAGTAGCTGCTTCTTTCCTCCTCATTAGTCCATCAGGAGTGCCCTCATCAAGGGAGGAAGGGAGCATGAAGGACAGCTAACTACCTCATTGAAAACAGGCATGGAAGGCAAAGTGTTTCAAGCAAATCAGTAGTAAAAGCACATTTGATTTCTATGGGACCAGTGAGGAACCTGTAGCAAATGTTAATTCCTTCCTTGAGGTGTCTGCAGAGGTGGTGGATGGATTACTGCAACTAAGCTGGCTCCAGAGCAGACCCTGTTCCTTGCTGTTCACTGGGAATTGCCTCGTGCTTGTATACAACATGGAATTGTGCTGTCTGCATCGGATACTTGGTCCTCCAAAGCAGTAGCTAGAAGACTGGGACTTTGCTCAAGTCCCAGAAAAAAAAGGTAGAGAGTTGGAGCCTGAAGAACAGAGCAGTTAGTGGGGCAGGGTTGAAGGCTGAACCCAGGTCTACTCATAGGAGGAACGTGCCACTGCAATTCTTCAGTTAATGGATAAGCGATAGCACACTTCCGGTTTACACCAGTATTTGGACCTGGAGTACAGTTTTTCTGTACTCCATAGGCTCTTACCCCATTGTTTTCAGGCCGTATGATACAGTATATATTTTTGTACGTGTTTATCCCCTCACCTTCTTCCACAGTGAAAGCACTCACATGTCTGCAGTGAGTTACCTTGTTTTCATAGGGCTTTTTTTGTCACGGAGGTTTTGCTGTGATAGCATCTTGCATCTCTACACAGATTGCAGACCCCTAGGTGGAAAAAGGGCAAGGATAAAGAAATGTGCCCTGTGCATGCAGCAGGTAGTGATGGGAGCTGTGACAGCCATTCGTACTGCCTTGGACTAGGCTCTGTGAAAGTTTCTCCCCTAGAGACCACATTTACTCTTGTAGTAGAGATGCTTTATCTTTGCTGTGTCAGTGTTTGACCTGCAGACTTGTAGTACTGAGCCTGGTGCTTGCATGTTTATCTTATTCCCTTAGGAGCAAGGCCTGGACTATTAAATAGTTAGAGAAATCAGAGGTTTACGTTGGTGCCACAGGTGCAAATGAGAGTCTTTGCCTGTATTACACAACTGAAAACGATGGTAGAAATGAGTTGTGAAAAGATATTTTCTGCCTTACCCTAGGTAAGCTCGATCACTGCAAGAATGATTTTTCAGTGCTGTCGCAATTTTTCTCCCAGATCAGATTGTTGAGTGCCAAAATGAACAGTTTTTTCACTTTGAAAAATACACAAATTTCTGAAACTGGAGAGTTGAATGGAAGTGAGCACAATACTACCTTACTCATGGGTGGCAGTTTCAAAACAGAATCTCATATAAAAAATATACCCTTCTCTTTTCTCAAGAGTGAAATTATGGTGGGAGCAATGAAGGAGAGAGAAGGCAAAACTCAGAGAACTTCATTAAGTGGCTTCTTCTGCTGAATGGAAGATCAAACAGCCTCAGAGTGGTGGTGTGAGGGCATTTTTCATTTGTAGCTATGGGAAAAGACCTATTCTATACTCCTGATGCTGTGGGTAGGCAGGGCACCAGAATACACAGTAGTCGTCCCTTACATATTGTTTTGAAAGTACGATTTTTGCACATTTCAACATCATGTCTTTTGAGATTAACCAGACAGAACATAGAAATATTTGATCATGTACAAAGACAAATGCACCATCCAACCAAATACAGCCAGCATGACGCGCCTTTGGTTTCCTGGTAAACCTGATCTCCCTCTAGCTGCTGTAGTGTGAATAGTCTGTTGCCATAAAGCCCCCTAAAGAAAAGTATTCATGAGTAGTTATGTTTTTCCTCTGATTTCTACCCTGATGTAATCACTAAGGCTCAGTTCCACAGATGAAAAAGGAGTAGTTTCACTTGCTGAGCCTTCTCTGAACAAACGAAGCAATTAAATAACCAGGTATGATTGAGTTTTCTTACACCATATGTCTATGCACACATTTTCATAAACAGGTGACAAATTGTTTCTCAAAGGTAAATAAAAATACCGTGATTTCTGACCTGTGGGTACTCCTGAAGGCTCTGTTAGCTCCTGAAATTTGAAACACGCTTTGGAAGCCCAGAGGGAGCAGAAGATGCTGCCGGTGTTCATTCCTGCTCATACATGTAGCAGAAAACATCCCAGCAGAGAGTCTCCCCTTGCTCCCAACACAGTCCCTGCCTGCTCTTGAAGGAGATGGGCACTGCTGGCCCCTGCCACCACCCCGCATCTCCTGTGTTGTTGACCGTGCCAGAGGAGCACAGGCTCATGCTTTCCATCGCCTTTGACGTGTTCTGAGGTCTGGTCTAGAGGTGTGCTTGTCCACTCCTCTCTGTTTCCTACAAACAGAGATTCCTCTTATCTAAAGCCGTAAGTCAGAGCTTGCCATTTGTACTTAAACTTTCTGGCGCTCGCATTAGCAAAAGGTGAAACAAGATAATAATTCTTCATTTCATTTTTAGATATAGTGATCTTGTAGCTCAGCGGAACAGAATATATTTCAGCATCTAGTACAAATCAAATTTAAAAGCATAACTCCTATTAGTGCAGCCAGTGTGGCTGGTTTTCTCCATGCTGAAAATACATCTATTGTATTCACCTCTGATCCACTTAATTGCTGCCTTCCATTCAGTTTTTCTCACTGATCAAAGTCCAGTTCTGCCTACCACGGTGTAATGCTGGCTGTTACCAGACATTATTAAGAGTAGGATTCGTTCAAAATTACCATTCAGTTCCAGGAAATCCAGGTCTGTGCTCAGCTGTGTTGGGGAAATTTTATTGGCAGCTGTAAAATGCTTGGATTTCAAATCCTGGCATTAAATTCTCAGGTGTTAAAATCATTCAACAAATGAACGTGACGTTCCTTTATACGCTCTCTGTGTAGTTCTGAATTTACACATACTCAGTTTTTGTCAATCCTGAAACACATCTTTTAGCAGCTGAGAGGAACTAGTGATATTGCAAGTTTCTGTTTCTTAATGCCAGTGTGGCCAAAGTGCCCCTCTGCTTTCTCTGTGTCTCATGAGTCAGGGTTGTTCTTTGTAGACATTTTGAAGATGCTTTTCAGGTTTATCTTCCATCCTAAGGGACTGGTCCTGACCTTCCTCTCTATGAAAAGCAGTAATCCAGTTTTTCGGTGTGTCTGACAAATGTAGTCATATCTTACTAGTCACGCTCATGCAGGCTTTTGGGGGGGTTGGCACAGAGGATTGATTTGGTACAGTGTCTGGGGAAGCTTTTCTTGTGGTAAGGAGAGATTTTTGCAGGAGACAAAGCCTAGCTTAAAATTACAGATTAATTTCTGCTCATCCTGATCTTTACACTATTCTGCTTACAGGAGGGTTATGTCCTCTTTCAGTGGTGGGGACACATTAGAAGAATCTATCTGGTGTTGTTTAGACCTACTGTAGCCAGCTGGTAAGCAGAAACCGATATAACCATTGCAGCTCTGCTGCCAAAGCTCAGCTAAGTGTTCAAGGCATAATGGTAGTAGTGAACTGGAACTGCATTTTTTCAGGGAAAGCTCTTTTTTTTTTGGCCAAAGGGGATGTATATAACAGCAAGTAATACTGCAGCCTGTGTTATTTACTTCTCCTGTACAACTTTGTTTTGCATTTCACTATGTCTTTATTGACTTATTTGGGTAGCAATTATATCACGTGCCAGAACGGTATTGTGTACACAGGAATCATGCTCAGATACAATTCAAAGGCCACAGACTTGTTCCGAACATCTGAGCACGTTACTGAACGCATTAACACAATCAAATTGCAAAATGCATTAACAAATCTATAGTCTTTTTTTAAATTTAAACCCCCCAGGACTGTGGAAATCTGCAACAGTGAAATCAGTTGTGACAGCATTGCTGTCCACATGCTAACAAAGTCTCAGTAATAGTATAACCCGAAAGAAGTAGAATTTACACTAACACACCATAACTATTAAAAAGAGAAAGGGAAAACTAAGAATAATTGAGAGGCCAGAGAGAGAGAATACATTAGCCAGAGCAGAATAAATGTTCAACTAATGTCAGTCTGCCAGGATGGGAAAAGCTCTAAACCTAAATCCACATAATTCTCCCAGATCTCTTCTCTATAAATTCACATTAGTCATGAATACCAAATACACTGATTAAAAAAGTACATCTGTAATCTAAGTAGGCTAGAACAGAAAAGAAAACACTGGTAACACCATCCACTGGTATTTGTGATGACGTAGTTTCCAGACCAAGTAAACAAAACAAAACAGAAAAAAAAGTGAAATCTCCAGAAACTCTGTCTCATGTACCACCTCCTAAATGCTAGCAGGCATTTTTTCCCCCATGGTTCTTTAGAGAACAGATGGTGTCCCTGTTATTTGTAAATTGGTTGCAGTACTGCAGAAATGAATGTAGTGCTGCAAGTTATTACATTTTAAATTGTACTCTTCCATTGTGCGTTGGAACATTCATAGCCAGCCCTTTTCTGATTATTTTTAACATTTTATTCCTTTTCTGTTCTTGTTTGAAGTAGGAAATGGCTGTTCAAAGGATCAATGCCCTGCCATGACTAGTGATATATAATGAAAGTGACCTTCAGCTTAATCTTCATTCTTCTGAAGTTTTTAACAGAGGCTGTTAAGTCGGAAATTTCACATCTTGCTTATGCTGAAAGCAAATAGGGATTTTTGTAGTGTTTTTTAAAAAAAAAATATTACATAACCAAAGTGACAGACTGCATTATATTATTTCAAATGAAGGATAATCTCATACATACTGGTATATATGGGAAAATTATAATCATATTTCCTGGCAGTTCAGAAAGGTATTTTCTCCCATTTGCAAATAGAGCTTGCTTTATTTATTTATTTTCCCCATGCACACACACAGACTTTTTTTCCTCCTCAATCCTCTTGAACTTCAGCACTGAATACACAGAAAAAACCCACGACATTATGATAGAATTCAATCTGAAATACATAAACTTTAAAAAAAAGATCTATCCAATGCCACTGAAAACAAGGTCATACAAAAGTAACCTTTCTAGAAAAGGAGGTGTTTTTAAAAGCAGTCAGTCTAGGTCAATTTAATAGCTTTGGTGGTGACCAGTGGAACATGATTTTCAGTGTGCTGAGGGGACTTGGAGAGAAAACACCATCTGCAGATACATGAAACAGCTAAAAGGGACTAGAAATAATATGCATCGTTAGAGGCCATCACCTTGTCCCTTTGGAAATAATACTGATAAACTTGAAAAGGTTGCCAAAGGTTATGTTTCTCCCAGTGAGAAGCTTGATCTGTTTAGTTTAAGCAATGAGAGAGCAAGAGGGTGACATTTAATATTCTAGAGAAATCCTGGAGAAAACACTTATTCTAGTAGAGAACCACCTAATTTAGCAGAACGGCATAAAGCATTCTAGAGACTGAAGGCTTCAATCTGATACACTGATACTTGAAATGAGACATAGTTTTAGAATGGTTAGAATAATTAACCCTGAGAACAGCTTGCATGGGTGTTCAGCAGATTCTCCTTCACACAAAATCTTTATGTAGAGGTTTTTGCCTGTCTTTCTGAAAGCTATGTTCTAGCTGACAGGAGTTTATGGGTCTGATCCAGAGCTAGAGGTGTGTGTCTGCACATTGAGCTAAACCTGGGCCTTTGCCCAGTCTCTCCCAGCATCCAGAACATCCATTCCTGAATCTGGGCATATTTTGTAGTTTGAAATCTTATGGAGAAATTAGCATCAGGGAAGGTCAAGACATTCCAGTTAAAGTTCTCTTTGACACAAGGACAGGCTGATGGCACACAATGTTGAAACTTGGTGACAGGCACAAATTGCCTAACGAGAGGTGGTTGAGAGCAGCTTTTTTAATTGTGTCAGCCCTTCAGGATCTATTTAAACATGAATTTGAGTGGATTATCTTTAGCCAACAAAAATGGACCCGTGTGCTGAGTGATACCTGAGAGCTGGTTTGTGGAGACACTGCTTCACAGCTGTCCTTTGCAACCTTCTAGGGCAAGTCCCTTCAGGCCTTGCCCCAGAAAGATGACTTCTAGCACTTTTTATCTCTTCACTATTGGCAAATACTGTAAAGGATTATGTCCATTAACCATCAGAGAACACGAGTGAATGAATGAATCAAGCACTGTGCTGTTTTCATTTTAACTACAGGCTGTTTTAATCCTCATTTGTTCATAAAGGATGAACGAGTGTGTGCATGGTATGAGATTGCAATGGAACATGAAGGGAGGGATTGCTCTGGAGGGAAGAAAACTTGGAAATGTGTGCACATGGCTTGGAAGCACACTATGGATGCACATCTTAAGGTGAATAGCAGTCTTAATATGGAGGTTTTTTTTTTTCCCCTTCGGTACAGTGTTGTAATTTTCTTGCACTTAGTGCAGGAAAAATTCAATCTCCTGGAATCACCAGAGATGATGTCAAAAATCACTGTGGTCTAGAAGTTTTTGAAGTAACGGCAGGTTATTTTGAGTTGTTTAATTTTTTTCCTGTGACAATAAAAGGAGTGGTGGAATCACTGCACCTAGATATCACCAAGCACTGCTAATACCAAGAAGTGCTGGGAAAGAATTAGATGTGAAGTTAACCTGGTACAGTTGGATCTTATGTTTCACTGAAGTACGTAGCAACTGCAGTGGTCCTGGATGGTTGTCATCATAAAACAAAGTACTGCAAATATTATTTGAATGTGTAAATCACAGCCAGCATACTCACTGGCTTTTGTAACATCAATCCAATTTGGTCTTGCAATTACCATCTTTATACCTGGGCTGGGAGGACATCTGCAAAGTAGTTTTCTCTCGTCCATCTTCTTTCCATGCAATAAACTGCAAGTAAATGCCATTCTCTGGGCCTGCTAATTCCACACTAGTCATGAATGCAGAAATGTTTTTTGTTTAAAATGTGGTGTCAAGGTAAAGCTTCTCATTCTGGGAGCAGAGTGGAAACAGTGGGGGAGGACAGTCTAAAAGAGTTCAATAATTGAATTAATAAAAGTATAATAAGAGGAAAGGAGGCTGCATCTTGGTTCACATTGACTTTCACCATGTTCCTTTCAGTCACAGAAAAATGTGGTGTTCAACTTTGTTCTGCAAATATTGTCAAGATCATTAATTTATCCCTTTTAACTTATTACAAGGTATTCACACAGTGGATTTTTAATTAAAAAATAGAAGGCAAGTCTCAGCCTTTTTTATTTAGACCGCTCAGTTTGCATTTCAATCTTTTTTATGGATGTCTTGTTGAGCCCTTAGTTGCATGTCTTTTACAGCTTCTGCATCTACCTTTTGGCATGGTTTGAAATGAGAGTGGAGCTGTCTGCTTCAAAATCGACAGACTTTTCCACCTAAAAATTCCCATGCTCCTTTTTCTGCGGTCCAGTTATACAGAAGCAGAGGAATAATGCTTGCAGCAGCAGAAGCAGCATTCATGAAAAAAATTAAACTGATTGTGGGAGATAAAGCCCACAACAAGCCACTTTATGTTATGTGATTCTCACTGATTTACTTCCTGAAGGAGGAAAGAATTCAAAATTAAACTGCATGGAAATTGGAGGGTCATCAAGACTGTGTCGTATGTGGTCTCAGAATTACATACCAACATTCACCTCCCTGCTGAGTTTTGACTTCCAAGGAGTTTGGCTGTATATATGTGTCTAGTTTATTGCTTATTTTATTTTTCCTTGCCTTTTTTTTTTTTTTCTTTTTCTTTCCCCAACCTGATTGCCCAGGACATTATTTCTGGTAGCTGGATGCAGGGTTTGGATGAATGACTCCACAGGGGTTCTCCTGCTCAGTATTCTGCAGGGGTTCTCCTCGAAACCCTTTCAAGCCTGCTGGCAGTGAACAGCCACTGCTGACGCTGTGACCTCGGGACAGCTTTCCTCTGGCGCTGTACAACACCCTCCAGAGTATTGTTCCTAACTCTTATTTGTTAAACTATGACATTGTGTCAGACACAAATACCAAGCCAGTTCTCGTTGCAGAGAGACCTAGAAGGATAAAATGCACGGGGAGACTCAAAAGCCAAACAAAATTTATACGTGGGTGTGATGTGTATGTTTAATTCATAAACATGCTGTCAAAGTCCCCTGACCAACTTCCAAACTTCCCAACAGATTTATAGTAGATGACTTGCAGAAGGTTTAGAAGCAGGGCACTTGTACCTGAATAAAGGCATTCATAATCAAGAGAAAAGATATGAATGAAAAGGAGCTTAACAGGAATAAGACTGCACTTTCTTAAGCCGGCAAGTGCTCTATTAAAAAGTCCAAATCAATTGACTTCAACACTGCAGTTTTCATCTTCTCTAAATGGGTGTGACCTTCCTGGGACTGCTGGGGCTACTTTAATTTACCTGACACCAAAAGCTGATGTCTTGGGTTTTTATAAATCGTTGGTTTGACTTTTAATACCCAGCATTATCTTATTTCCTCTCAGAAATGACTGCGAACTCCGTTTATCAGTTCTGTAATCTGTATTTATCACTTTCTATACAAACTATTTGCAGGCTCCTATGTCATGAGCACTATCGGTCCTTTATAAAGGTAGGAGTGTTTGCGACATTTCCTTTTAAATAATTTATCCTTTTCCCCTGTGTGCTTGCTCAACATCTGCCGTGTTTATATTCTTACTACTCCCATTATCAGGGAGTTTCTCTCTGCCTTGCAGAAACACGCTGGGCAGCTTGACTAATGTCTGTCATATGCAGTTCATTTTTTTCCTCATTCTTTCTCCAGGTGGGAGATTGTTTATACAACTTTTTTTTTTTACTTCTAGGAGGGTTTTCTGAATTATGTATATTATATACACAGTATATTTGCTATAAAATACTGTGTTATCAAAATCAAAGGAGTGCCTATTGCGCTTGGAAAAAAACAAGGTGGTGAGATTTTCAGCTCTCACAGAATCTTTTTCTGCTCTGAAAATTGTCTTCTGCCCAGCTGAGCTTTCTTCAGTTGTAACAAACTCTTTTTCTGTCTGTAGCTATAGCAGTCTTGTTATGGAAGGACACCATTACATTTCTTGGCTGTAAGAAATAGTACATGGAAGTTGTGATGGCATTTTAAAGTTTGTCGCTGTGTAAGAAAAGATCACTATAATGTTTGGCTTAGAGTTTCTTGCCAGTTGATTACTCAGATTGGTCTGTTGTAGACGTGCTGGCAAGAAACAAAGTTGGGTCATTGTTTGGGAAGGAAAAAAGCCCACCAAAATATATGATTTTTCCATTTATCTCAAGTCAGGGGATATGCCTAAACATGGTTCATTCCATTGTCCATTACTTTCAAAGTGTCATAAGTGCTTAGGAGACTGCTATCTGCATGAATATCACTTCTGTTTTCCTAGAATTGAGAACACTTGTTTCATGTCTGTATGACTTGTAGTTTTCTATTCCTTCGTCATTGAACACGAGCAAAATTTTTAGTGAAGATGCAAAATTCCAATGCTACAGAATGAAAATTTGTGTCATTTTTCTCATTCTCCTGGTACATTGTAGCAAGCTTCTTTTGTCCCTGAAGAAAAAAGAAAGAGAAAGGAAAACAAAAACAAACAAACAAACAAAACAAAACCAAAAAAAAGAAAGAAGTTTAATACCAAGAAAAGTCAATTTACATTTAGCAAGAAGAGAATTTGCGTTAAATCATTTCTACATGGGAATTTTTCAGTGATGTTTACATTTGTTTGAGATTTTACCTTTTGATCTGCAGGGCAGGGACTACAGTAAATCTGTTATGCCTGTGCCAGTATTTCATGCAGAATTAATAGACTGTGATGGATTGCTTTGCTTCAACGATTGAAGTAAACAGATGAAATTTTTTACCTTGAGACTTAATAAGAGATAATGAATGAGAACTTCTGTGGAAAAAGAAGTAAGATGTACTTTCCTGGGGCATACTATAATACTGATCAGTCTCTGGGAATATGATGAAAAGCAGGCAAGCAGCTGCATGGAAATATATGTTTTTCTAAATAGAGAAAGTGAGGCACTGACTGGAGCACGGTTTTGTATGAATTGGTCTCCAAAATGATAACAGCTGACCTAGATGAAACCTCTCTTTCCTCCTGGCTTGTTATCTTTTGCTCCATTGATAAAACTGTAATAGCGCAGCCCTTCTGAATTTCATACTTACCTTAGATGGAAACAAAAAGTTGTTGGCACTGTTCAGCTTACAGGTTTTCTCTCTTCTGTGAGGAAATGGTTCTATAAAATACATCTTCAGGCACTGAATTTCTGCTACTTCCAAGCTGGGACACCATGACATTTTAATTTTAGGCTCTAGTAAGCAATATCTTGCAGTTCTCAAGTCCATTGAATGTTTTGATAGATTTGGGGACTGGCCTAGCTTCGAGGAATTGTTTCAAACTATAGTATCACCACAGGAAAACAAAGACCAGCATTATTAGGCTTTTTCCTTGCTAAAGGCATCTGGCTGTCTTTTTTGCTTATTGCAACTGAGTCCTGTATCCCTGAGCTGGAAACCTATTGATAGAGGTTATAAGAATTTGCACACATTCAGTACTCCCACTAGAAGTGCTATTAAATTAAATAAATACTTGTTAATGACAGCTAAAAGAACAACACAGAGAAATAAGCCAAATTGTTCGGAGAGATATAAAAAAGCTCATTGCATGCCTACAACATCCCAGTACAGATGAAATTTACTCAGTTAAATCAATAGCCTGCAGCCTATGTTTACAAAGTGGCAATCTCCTTTTAATGAATCGTTGTCTTTGTTTTACTCAACAGCCACACGTCGTGTGCACAACGAAATTACTACTTTAGAGGATCTCTGGCTTTTTTCCTTCCTTCCACCTCTCCCCACCCCTCCCCACCTCTCCCCACCCCTCCCCACCTTCTTATTTCCCTGTAAATTTGATGAAAGGAATTCTGCCTTCTTCTTGCAGCATGTGCTCAGTAGGAACCAGAAACTTGCACTTCCCTCAGTATTGTTCAATTGCCTGTGCTTTTTCCCTAAAGTGTAGTCAAAAACTCTGCTGACAGATAGATTGCATTCATTTCTGCATATGACATTTATAACAGCATTTTGAGTAGATACATTTCAGCGTGATGCTCCCCTAATTAATGTATCTGAAATCACCAGCTTTACTGCAGTGTTCAGAAACGTGTAGTCATTAAAATGTTTAACATAACTTTAAGTGCACAAGTGGTTTAAATATGCAGACACGTCTGACTCCTGAAAGTCAAAGCTGGGGCACTGCCAGGTGTTCATAGTTGTCTGTCCTGCTTATTTTTTCCAAATTGTTGAATCCAAGGCTGCTGAACTTTTATCAGTCTGCACGGTAGTGTGTCAGTGATTTTAAAACCAAGTTTAAGGCTGTGGAGTTCATAGAAATGAACTGTCTCTGCTTAGTCAGATGTTTTGCTGAGTAAGAAGAGATGAGGGGGAGAGGTTTACTATATAAAAAAAAAAAAAAAAAAACAAGGCCGATTTCGGGTTTTAAAAGTCGTTTTAAAACTGCTAAGGGGCTGGGGGGGGGGGGAAAGCAGAGTTAATCTTCCCGAGCAGAGCCGATTTCTTATTTCACCCAAGAGTTCCACTTTGATAGTTGTGTAAGCCATACTTCTACTGAGTAAATGCAGCCCTGTGAAAATAAGGCTTCCTCATATGCCTGATTTAAGAATGTGTGCAAGAGGCAGGATGATCCACTGATCAAAATACTAGACAAGGACTCGACATAACTGTGAAATTTGCTCTATTGCTTTTTCCCTGTATGATGTTTACCAGATTACTGTGGTCAAGATCAGTGAGTCTAACCAACCTGGATGCATAAATGTACTTCTAGGTATGAGTCTCACTTAATTTTTGGTTAATCTTTTCATGAACTGTAGCTGCCTAGGGAGCTGGGTTAGCCTGAGTCTAATTAATTAATTATCTAGGATCCTCTCGTAATCTGTGGGGAGAGGTAAATACCACCACATTTTTTTCAGCCTGGTCTAAGGTAGGTGTGTGAGATGCTGGGACAAGTGACCTTCTGGATGTGCTGGTATGTTGTCTTTCAATATTGTAGGAGCTGAGACATCTCTTCAGACCAAAGATAAGTAATAATTTTGAGCTGCTGAAGTGAAATAAACCCTCAACTTCTTTTGTTCTCTACAGTCAGGATACTAGATGGATACTTTGAAGGTAAAAACACTAGAAGCTGTGAAGTGCTTATATCTGTGACTGAGTCCTAGTACTATTTTTGGCTCTTCCACCACTGTAAGTCTAAGCATACGTATGTCTTAGCTTTAGACAGACACAAATACTCACGAGTGTTAAGGAGGTGGAGAAAAGGCCATTTCTTGGGGCTAGTTCAGCTTTAACTGAATTTAATGCATGTAATTCAGTATACCTTCTTTTTTAAAACCTACTTAGAAAACAATTATTTTGTTTGGGTTAGAGGTGAATTTATTTTCTTATTTTCCTTAGGTTTTTTGGTGGTTTAGGGTGGGGGGTGGGGATAGGTGTGGTTTCTTGTTTGTTGTTTTTTTCTTTTTGTCTTAGATAATTCTAAGTAGGATATCCCATAGGGAAATGCTAGACTAGTGCCTCAGACTGTATCTCATTCTCAGAAACCAGGGAACCTTTTGGGAGGCTGAATCATAGAAAGTCCAGCAATTTATTTATTTATTTTTCTTCACAATTTCAACATTTTTAAAAACCTACTATATGATTAATGTCTTTGGCATCGAGAAGAGTATTACTGCATACAAAAATCTTTCCTTAATGATTGTCTGTCACTGTATTATGACATATATTTGTCTCTAAGTTTCGGGAAGTCTCTTAAGCTGTCTTCAGCTTTTTGTGCTAGCAGAGGCTGGCAGAATAGGTAAGGTGATGCTTGATTTATCTGGTGCTTGATTTAAAAGGGCATTGGCAGTTCTGGCTTTAGTACATACAAAAAATTCCTGTCTAAATTACGGTACCTTACATCTATATTGCAACATTTTCCTTCGCTCATGTTTAAGGCGTGACTTTATTTTTCTTTTTGCTTTTATTTCTTTGAGAGGGTGGAATCCAGTAAAATGATGCCGCCTTTAAGCCAGCTGAAGCTAGCTGTGGTTGTTGATGCTCAGTGGGACTGATGGTGCTTAGCATCGAGCAGAATTGACTCCTCCTGCATGTGCTAAATCTCCTCATGGACTATTTAATCTGCAAACAGAGCTGTTATCTTTCAGCAGGAGTTTTCTCTAGGTTCTATTTCTAAAAAGCACCACAAGAACACATAAGGAATGATACTAGAGAGAAATAAGAAATGGAAAAGGAAAGAAATGGAACAAAAATGGGGTATGTTGTAGAGGGGAGGCAGAAGGATATCCAGTGGCAGACATGTCTCTTCTCATGTCAGTTCTGTTCACTGGCATAAGATGGTTAAAACCACATTAAGTTGTGTGTAAATGCTTGTTGAAAGGAATGTGAACTCCTGATTGAAGGTCTTGTATTTACTCAGCTTGATGAGGAGCCTGTTGCAAAAGGGACCATGCCAGAGCTATGGAGTTCAACAGTCTGCTCAGAACGACTTTCTTGATGCTTTCCACTCTTGGGAAAGAAATTAATTTCTTGAATCATGGCCACCCTTGGATATCTGCAGTCTCATGCTGAGGTGGAGATGTCATCTGAACATTATTTACTTTCCTGATGAAAGATTAATGCTTCAGATGATGAAGTCTAAATGCAAGCTTTGTATTCTGTTATCAGAAAAATAATTTGCTGATTGGTTCTTTTTCTTTTTATTCCTTTATTTTTAAAATAGAAGTTATTTTTCTAGGATTTTGGTTTTGTTTGCAGTGTTGGAGAATGTGAGATAGCTGTATTTTAAAGTCTTTCATGTGATGCATTTCTTGTTTCCAATGTGCTACTGATTTTGTGACCACTTACTTTGTGTTGTGGGCAAAAATCTATTCTTTATAGAACTGCAACCTTGTTAAATACTTTGACAGATGATTCTCTTCATAGTGCCAGAGGAGGCTGAGCACCTGACCTGTTGGCTGTTGGTTTTAGCATGTTGTCAACAGAGTCCCTCATGAAGTGCATGCTCAGTTCAAAATCTGTCTTCTGATTTAATAATGAAAGAATTTTGTTAATATGTACTCTGCTCCCTGAGGAAACAAAGTATGTGGTGATGAATAACCTCAAACATCTATAAATATTTCCTTTGAGTATTTTTCATTGTTTTGCAAAGAGGAGGTTCTACAACATGTTTCTGACACACTTTATGTTAACATAATCTTATCTTTTGCATTTGAATCCTTCCTCCTCCGTTGTTTACATTTGGCTAAAATGAAATGCCTAAAATCATGCATTAACCTAAACCCTCTACATTAGACTTTGAATATGTCCATGCATAAAATGAAGGTGACTGCCCTGTGCATGGGCATACGCAACTTTAATTTAATCCCATTAACTCTCATGCCAGCAGAAGTTCAAGTGTAGCAAATGCTTTGTGATCCAAGAACACATCGATCCCAAGCACACTTCTGCAGCTACCTTGTCTTCAGCAAGCAGGCTGGCTAGATTAAAGCTATCATGTTCCACAACTGTAGACATAAATCTTCATAAATCTTGGGATTTATTTTCTGGATAAACATTTTACCCATGTCGGTTCAAATGTGCCACTAACCCATACGTAGGAAAATTCATTCAGAAGCTAATGTTTTTCTATCCGTCTTTTTTGTTTTGTTGGGTGGGTGGGTGTTTTTTTACAAAGCAATCTTTATCATTAATTCAATACATCTGTCTTACAAGCATTTTTGGACACCGAATTGGTTTTAATCCTTAATACAACTTATACAGAAATGTAAAGGTATTGAAATCAACGCCAGAAACATGATTTGTTGACAACAGACCTAGAAATGAAGACAACAGAGAATCTTGAACAAAACACTCTTAAACTGATGTGTGAGTGAAATCAGAGTTTACCCCTAGGCATCTTTATGGTGATTCTAGATTTTAAAATCAAGTTGAATAAAATTTGGACCTTTAAAATGTGACTGGTTTTAACCCTGAGCCATGCTTTACTTGATAAATCTCAAAGTAATAATCCTGAAAACCTTTTTTTTTTTTTAATAGTTTGGGTTGCAAACTGGAAAGGGGGTAAGGGTAGTGTGGGAGAAAAGGAATGAGAGTAACACAGTTATGCAAACATCGCCTATGTGATGTGTCCATGCTGAGATGTATGTGGCAGGCAATCCATTCAGATCTCAACCCTGGCAGCTAGTGGGAGTGCTTAAACAGTGTAGATTAACAGCTCAGAAACCTCTTGGATTATACTCTTTCCTCCCTGCCTCCTTTCTTTCCTTGTATCAAGCACAGAGGTTTTGTTCTTGCATTCATGTTTCAAACTAAAGAGTACAGCGTATCGCTTCAAGACAGGGAAACGGATATTCTCGTTTTTAATGCTTGGGTTCTGCATGTGCCATGAAAATGAGAGCATTAGATGTCCGTAGTGCTGGGTCAGGGCAAATAGTATTCTAGGAAGAGGTCTGGTAGTGTTCATCATCCTCAGGTAAATTTAGGCAATTTACCTAACTTGTTTCTTTCACTTTGATGCCCAGAAATCTGAACAACAATGGCTTAGAAATTATTTGCTTTTATTTTTATTTTTTAATGTATGAGCATTTTAATAAAACATTTATTTATTATTTTTAGTTCTCTTACTGTAAGTGAAAAATACAATTCCACTGTACAGAAAATAGACAAAATAGAATGAGATGACTTATCAGCCTAGCTAAAAACAGTGGGCAGTGGATAGGCACCAGGGAACACTGAAAGTCTCAGAACTGTTATCAAGGGAACTCCAAGATGCACATTTTAAACATCGTGTTTTTTTCTGAAAAGAGAGCAAATGTTTCTTGGACACTTTGACTGGATCCTTTGCTCAGAGGTGTGGTGAAGTCTTAAATTAGAGAACTCAAGATCAAGCAGATTCTCCTGTTAGCCCTGAAGTGAGCATCTTTGATTCAGGATTGGCTTTACTGCAGATGACAGGTAACAGCATTTCCAGTTCCTGTCACCCACGCCAGTCTTAGTGTTCTGTCTCTGAAAAGGGATTAATTATTGTTGATAGAGCTGATTAGGAAACCTGAAAGCTGCATTATTTATCTCTATGTGGTTTGGTTTTGTTTTACTCTTTCTACGTCCGTGTATTTTCATGCTTATAATTCTTGTATTGACCTATTCTCCTTCTGCTTTTCTGTTTTTAAGTTGCATTTAGGGTGTTCTTATTAGCTTTCAACATTTAAAATTCTCATTCTTCATTTGGATGATTTTATTTTTCTTTAAGCTTTTGTTGCTTCATTGGTGAAGACTGTTTCTTGGAATAATCCTGGTAAAATGCAAAGTGGTTACTGGGTTTATTTGACCACAGCTGAAGTTTATACTAATGAGGGAGGCTCTGTCTTAAGCTAACGAGGAGAGAGTGAGCCCTGCCTTACTTCAGATACTTGCTTTAGGATAGGATGAGTCACCAGGTAGTGACAGACAGGCAGATGTGGTACTTGGTGAACCCAGCCTGCAGCTTCCAGGTGTACTTTCCTAATGGAGGTGTCATCCTGAGTGCCTGAAACCCCATCCAAATCCATTTGCACATAACTGGCACTAATTGCTCACGTCCTCTACTTTGTTTAATTGTCAAAGTTGGCAGTAGTCCCTGTGAAGGGCGAACAGTTCCCTATGTGCTCCCTCCAAAGAATAAATTCTTCAGGGGGAAATAAATAAATAAATAAGAAAGGAATAGGCATTGCTCTCTAACAGCAGCAGAGAGGGCTTTAAATTTGAGTGGGAAAGAAGTTCCTGGTAATTTTAAGGAGTCTTGAGTCAGTTGTTTACTAGGGAAAATGACTCCCCACTGCTGCAGCAGGTCTTGTCTGTAAGTGAAAGGGGAAACACGATTTTTAAGAGGCATCTGTGTCGTTGATAAGTCAGGGAAAGTAGGAATGTAAATAGGAGATTCTTGCTATGGAGATCTCCCTCTTCCTCTGCTGTATCACTACCCCACAGCTTCTTTGCAGTGATTTACAGAGGGAGAGCTGTGTTTTCTCAGAGCAGCCTGCAGTATACAGAAAGGCAGTTCGGAGCTTGCTAGAGGTTGCCTAGAGGGGATGAGGGAACAAAGAGGTTCCTCTTCATCTAGTGATTTTCGGGAAGCTGCTGGGTTATCACTGCCTCTTACATGAGGTGTTTTGCATGTAACACCATCCAGTTCTGCACAAAGGGTTTATCTTCCTTTGGAAAAATCCCTTAAATTATTGTATGCAGAAAATTAGAAGAGACAGGGTGGCTTAACATCCATATCTACTGATTTCCATTTATGAAGTTACCTGTTGGCTCTTCATCTCTTATGCTTGAATGGTTTCACAGTTGAATCCACTGTGAGTGCAATCAATTTAATGGTGTTCTGTTCGTTCAAGTGGCTTTTGTTCACTGCTGCATGGACATTAGATGGAGAATTCTCCTTGAAATTAAATAAGGTACTTAAAGTCCCCTGAGTACAGTTGCATACCGCATGTTTCTTTGTCACCTCACTGTTATAAAAATTACAACATTTGAGAAAGTAATGGCTCTAACTGAAGATTTTCCATGGCTGGACTTTATAGTGCCCATATATGTACATGAACCTTAGAGTACAATAGAGTAGAATAAAATTGAAGATTCATAAGCTACTGCAATGGGGGAAGGATTTGAGCATCCCTTTGCAAATCAGGTTGCAAATAATTTAAGAATATGGTAAATATAGACATGAACTCATCATGCTTTCACAAATGTGAGGTTTCTTTTTGCTCAAACATATTCTGCTTTAAAATTTTAATTTACTGACCGTCTTGCCAACAGTAACCTTCAATTGCCTAGTGAATTCATGTTGTCTGGGAGCAATTAAACGTTCCTTTGAGCTTATTAGTAATTCTTATATTCTAAATGTGACATTGTGTACGTAGATCTTATTTACACGACTTTGTGTGTAAAATATGGTTTCCCAAATTCCATAATAAATAGAGATGGACATAGCTCCAGAAACAATGAACCCCATTCCAAAACAGCTAGGATAAATATTGTTGAGTTTCTCTTGCCATGCACACTGATTTTAGCAGAAGTCTAGATAAGTAACTTATACATGGAATTTTAACTCGTAACTGGGAGCAATTTTCGGAGAGCTGTTAGTAAAGGAAATCTGAGTTATAGTGAAGCTTTCTTCAAGCACACTAGAAGCGACAAATCTGCAAGAGTGCCTGCAGATCCAGTAGGATTAGAATAGAGGAAGAGATGAAGACCATAACAGAAAAGCTAAATGATATCTTTGTGTTGATGTTCAGTGTAAAAAAGGAGCTGTAGTGTTTTTCATTATGAAAATCTTGTGATTGAAGAAAAACGAAATCTTGTGGGTTGCTTGATGATTCTGTTGAAAATAAAAAGACTGCAGAAGATGTTATGGAACAAACTGACAAAAAGTATGAAGTCTCAAGGATGAGAGAGCATTCAGCAAAGAGCCCTCACAGAAGTCATGGGTGAGTAGAATGAGAATACCTACCTCTTGCTTAAAACGGCCTTGGATCCTGAGGACTGGAGGGAAGCAAATGTAGTGCTGTTATTTCTAACAGGTTTTTGGCTACATGTAGGGAACTAAAGGCTTGGTATCTCTGGTCGTGTAAAGGCCAGAGATGTAGGTGAAATTTAGCACAAGTAAATGTAAGGTGATGCTCATGCACGAAAAAGCAGTGCTAATTTCACGAACAGAATGATGGACCTTGAACTGCTGACCGCTACTGCTGAAAAGCCATATCTAAGGGATATGGTGGCTAGTACTGTGAAAGCTTCAGATAAATATACAGGAGTGGTCCAAAACCAGATAGAAATTTAGGGCTTATTGGGAAAGGAATAGAAAACTAAACAGGATAGCATCACTATACAATTGCAATATTACACAAGGCACTTGTATGTTGAATACTGCGTGCTGTCCTCATCTCCCTATTGCCCCCCAAAAATGTGGTAGAACTGGAAAAAGTTTGGAGAAAGGCACCAAGGAGAATCCAAAGTTGTTATGCGCATTATTATATTTTCATTTTCTAGTGTTATCACAGTGTCTACAACAAGATAATAGATCAAAATAGACTACCTCGGAACCAATCAAGAAGTTATTTTCTAACTGGTGTTGTGACACATTAATTTTATGATAGGAATCCTTCTTGTGTTGTCTAGATAGAGCTAACAATAAATAACTTCTGCAGTAGCTTCTCAACCAAAGTATTCACAATATCAGGTACTGTACATCAATTTTGCTTATCCTAAACGTGCTATCACAGACTTATCCTGCTCAAGTAGGATGTTTCTTTTCATCTTTTTCATAAACAAAGATACATTCTTCTTTTTCTGTTTTTTACCTATGAGTATAGGGTTTCTTATAACCTTGCATTTTCAACCATGAAGCTTCATTTTATTAATTTGGCTTACAAAAGGGTTTCCTCTGAGATTCTGAGCTTTTAAATATCTGTGTTTGCACTATTCAACCTCCACAGAGACGTCTGGGGTGAGTGGTGGTGGTGGTGGTATGTGCTTTTAATTTGTCTGATTTTCCTTTTAGCTGTAAATTTGCTATGAAAAGAACAAACATCTAAACAGCACTTTATAGCAGCTCATTGTTATCAGAATGCCTCAGGGGCAGGGGAGATGTGATTTTTCTATTTAATAGAAGCACCAGCAGGTGGATTGCTCAATCTCTTTTTGTTTTTTTTCTCCTCCTATAGTGTTTTCATCATGCATAGGAAATGTAATAAGCAATTACTAAAAAACATTGGTTTAATTGTTCATTTAGAAGTTCTGAAATAGAAGTGAAAGATTTGCTTTAGGTTTTTTCTTTCCTTAGATAGTCTACAGGAAATCTACTCCTTTTTTTTCTTTTTTCTTGGCTCTGTTTGTCTTCAGTGCTTTTGTCCTCAAGAAACATGTAAAAGCTTCAAGAAATGCGTGCAAGGTTGCAAAATGCTTACACTCTTAAAATTATAATTATAACGAGCTGATATGGTCCTATGCATGAATACTTTCTGAACATTTGTTTTGCCTAGAGCCAATTCGCAAAACACATTAAAAAAAATTAAGAAAAAAAAAATAAGAAAAACAGCAACAAAATTACCCTTATTTAAACATACTGTGGTTGAGGTAGACACTTTTTAGAAAGGCATCTGAGTGAACCACTTGAAATTATTGGCCAATCACCTGAAACATAGGTTTGTTGAAGTGCAAAATCAGCTTCTGTCGGAAGTATCCTGGTCTTCATTGGAAATACTATTTGGGTAGTTCTACTCAGTGTTTTGTACCCTACAAGCTAAGAAACAATTTGAATTAGAAAAGTCTGAAAGTTGGTCTTAATTCTCATTCTATGGTTAAAATACAATATGAGTGATGGTACTGCTTACTAGTTCTAAAATTTTAAAGGCTGGGGTAACCAAAATCAATCAATTTGAATTCCAAAATACAGCTAGTACATCCTTGGCATTGAAATTATTTCAGTTATTTAATAGGGTAAGTTTTGGTAGATGTTTTTTTGTGGGTTTTTTTTAATGTCTCTGGTGCGCTTGAGTGTTTAGATTAAATAATATGACTGAGAATCATTCCACCTAGCATTAACTGCTGAATTCCAATCAAAAACTTTGCCTTCCCTTCTTAGTCGTTGGGAAAAGATAACCACTACAGATGGTAAATCACCTCATCATTAGAAAGAGAAATCACTCACCGAAGTTGCCTCTTCTCTCCACTGACCACAGTCACTACTAAGTGACACTATTATGTTGTCACTGGTTATGGACATATTGCATCTAATGTTCTTCCACTGCAAGAAGAGATGAAAAATTATACTAACCAGAAAAACTCAACTTTTCTTTAAAGAAAAGAACCTACAAGTGAAAAACAGGTTTAAACTTGAAGATTTAAGTCAAGATCTGCTGCTTACTGATTTAACTCCTGATTAAATTTGATGATTCCAATCATTTTGACTTAAATCTGTACACTCAGATATGACTGTAGAGTGACTTGTCCCATTAATTTTAATGAGTTTATTTCACGTGCAAAGCAAAGAACCTGAGCAAGTCAATGCAAGGAATAGTCCTTGGAGAATAAGATTTCTGCTTTAATTATTAGATAGTCTTGTGTTAATTTATAATTTCATATTTTATTTAAAGAGATGATACAGATGTTAACCACTTCATCTCCAAGTTATACCTCAGAAGTGGAATTATTGAAGACTTTCTTCCCTAAGTGACTGAAGTGAGTCACAAGAAGACTGCTTGGTTTCTCCGACAACTGGTCTGTGAACTAGGCAGAACTTAAAGAAAGTTGAGAGTAAATGAGTAGAATATTCATGCTTTTATAAAACTACTTCTTCAACTTTAAGCCTGTTAACAGGGAAAGGGAGTTATATTTTTTTAACATCTATTATTTTGGTACCTAAAGTGCCCATACAAAATAGCTGTGGAAATTCAAGTTCAAGCCAGGATTGGAAGCCAAATTCATTGACAGGTTATTTGTATTGTATTTCTGATTCAAAGAAATTCAGCAGTGCAGTGCATTTTGCTAGACTTCCCACTGGATTTCAAAGGTCAATGGACTCAACAGCTGACAGAATTGTATGTTTTTTCAGTATGCTTGCTAATACTCCTAACAAACTTGCTCAACTTGTAAGTCAGAACTCATCTTCAGAAAATGTCAACTCTTTTAAGAAGCCTTCAACAAATGCATTCATTTGTGGCATTGTCCTGAAATATTTAAGGTTGGGTTTTTTTCATGTTGGCAGTGAATAATCTAACGTGCTAGTTTATTATTCCTCTGAAAATAGTCACATATGCTGTAGTAGGAATGAACAGATCGCTTTAGCAGAAATCCAGACATCTGGTAGGCAAATGTAAGCATAACAGTATTCCCAAAGCATCATGTTTAAAAGTAGGTCAGGAGAGGAGAAGTAAGAGTACAGAAGAAAAAAAAAAACACCATCAGTGGTTTACTGTACGTGTAAAAAAGTAAATGAAAAGCATCAGGTAAGGTTCAGCTAGATGGGCTTCCATTATTGGGCTGAGAAAGACTGCAGGGTGTGTGTATTCAGTATGTCAGCATGACTTTTCCTGGAAAAAGAAAAAGTGCCTTTAGCTCTTACAACTGTACAAAAGGGATGTTTTCATTATAGACAAACAGGATACGCCAATATCTTGGTGGTACATCTGGTGCTCTAAATGTTAGAAAAAGTAGCTTGAGCTGGTCAGGACTTTGAAGAGGAATAATTTTGAAAATTCAAGAAATGTAATGGAGATTTCATTTTATTTATTTTCTTTTATTATATCCCTGAAACTCCCATTTTCTTATAATACATCAGGAGCAATTATTCTGAACACAGCACTAACAAAAGTTGAGAATGTCTCATTTTCCGCCCACCCATGTGATTGAATGGAGTTTTGTCAGTTCTTGGTACAAAAGACAGCAGCAGCTGATGTGAGGACCTTTATTTTTGCCATCCAACTCTTCTTTGTGTGTGCCAAGGGAAGCAGTTATTCCCCTGACGCACCACCCCTCAGCAAGTTCAGGTCATGCAGCATCTCTCTGCCCTGCCTATTTTTACTTTCCTGACAGCACTTAAAGTGATTGGGGAAAAAAAAAAAGGAGGGAGAGAAATGGTCCTTTATTTATTTTCTTACATATCACCCAAACATTCCATAAATATAGTGTGGTGTTTAGAGAATGTGTCCTGTTGAAATGTGGAAATATATTTAATTACCAGTGCTGTGGGGTGGACTACAGAGCTTCCTCTAGCAGCACTCCTGTATGTGAGGAGAAATGTCACTGCTCCCATGTGGTGGTAAAGATCTAATGTCAAGAGACATTTCTGTTCACGTGTATACCTGCTTTGCAATCTCATAAGCCTTGTAAACAATGTAAGACTTTCCTGATTGTTAATCTCCAGCAGTTATAATCTGAATATGTGTATGCATTTGTGTGGGTGCTCTTGAAATGCAAATCTGTTCTGTGTTCTTTAGAATCCAGAGGTTATTTCATGTGACCAGCATGTAATCACTCTCGTGCTTGAACTTCACTGAAGTTGGCAGCACTACAGGTGTTACTTTGTGACCTGCATTTAATCACAGATGATCCACGAGTCTTGTTAAACACAGTAGCATTACAGAGATCTTATTTTCACATTCTCTAATGTAGTAAAAAGAAGTCTTTGTGCCAGTGAGACATACGTTTCCTGACTTCCTGCGTCTAGCTAATTAGTTTATCCTGGAAATTTCATGGAAAGGATGCTTCCATTCTCCATCAAAGTCCTCCTATTTTAAAGATCACAGTGAAAACATTTTCTTTTCAGAGCTGATCTAAATGCAAAGATTCTCTCTCCGTGTCCCTCGACGTCTCCCTCTTCCTCTCTCACTCCCCTCCCTTTCTCTCCTTCTCCCCTTATATATGGTTGAAATCTAAAAAATTCTGTTATATAAAATAGTCTTTAAATCTGACACGTCTGAAACAAAACACATTTTTTCCAAACACTTCAGAAAATACAGAATTATTTTTTAACTGTTTACTTCTCTTGTTATATTTTGTTGATTATTTTACAGATACTTATTTTAACCAGGCATTTACTTTAGTTCATTATGGCAGAATATATCATCATTTTCCCTTACAAAATGCCTTGTTACTTTTCCCTACTTAAATGACCTGAGGATTGGAACAGGAATGTTATGATATTTACATATTATACCGTACTGTTGAAGGTATGACTGGAAGCAAGATTCACTGGATTTTTATGCAATTCTCTGTCGCAGGCCACAAGCCAAGCTTGATATTATTTCTAGAATTAGCATGCTCCAAAGGTTTACACCAACAAAATCATTTAACAAGCTCAGCAAATCCTAGGGCTATGTTTACACTTGAGAAACCTGAATTCTTCGTGGCAGATGCCGTTTAGGTGTATGGAGTAGAACCTTTCACATATTGGGGTCTTTAGTAGCTAATTTAATGGCGGTGAGTAGCTGTCAGCAACAAATTGTGATAAAGTTAGCCTTTCTTTCTAAGTTCAGAAGAGCTTGCTCACTTCTAGTTTATTCCTCTAGGCAAGGAGTTTGTTTAAACATATTCCCCAAATGTTTTTAGAGTTACTACATGATGTGGATCAACAACACATATTGCAAAATCAGAATATGTTGCTTATCTGTATTTGATCAAAGAACTTGCATAGCATTTAATCATATCTGTGCCATGGTTTTATATTCCTTGTAAAATGAGACTGGGACACTTAATGTTTCTGTTCTAAGTATGCAATACATACATATTTTATCAACTATATATTGCAAAGCTTTTACCATCACTGGTCTGCAGTTTTCAGCACAAAGAAAATATGCTTGAAGTTTTGAGAATATTCCATATTTGTGCACTGTCACGTATTTTGAAGTCTCATCAGGAAAAAAAGAGTTGGTTTTAAGGGCATAATGATGAATACAGTGTTAATCTTTAGTCATGACATGGTCTTTACTGGCAGTAAATAGTTTTTTGGGATTTTTCCCCCCCCCCCCATTTCTTTTAATGTTGCAGGTAGAGGGGAAACAGTCAAGGCATTTTTTGAGACCCTGCTCCAGTAAGTAATCATGTTTATTTTTTTCAATATTTTTCTACATATTCTTTATTTGACTTTACAGCTAATAAAAGCATATTTAATGGTGTATGACAAGCTGCATCAAAGTTTCACCTGAGGTGTATGCGGGGTACTTTATACACACTGAGGAGTGTTGTTGAGAGCTGGAGTGTTCATCAACTCTCCACATCCTGAGGCACACTTCTGTGTGTGTGTGTGCACATGCACCTGAGCAGGCTTGCAGAACGATATATATGCATATCTGAGAAATAAAAGTTACAATGACCCCTTCTAAAATGAAAACAAGGTTCTGAAATTACGATACATCTTTCCTTTTAAGCAAATTACTTTCCTCTGTTAAGATATAAACCGCTTCAGAGTGGATAGCAGCTTGGAGATTAAGTTACTTAATCCTATAGAGACTGTTTTCCCATTAATCTATTGCTATATTTTGTTTTAGTTGCCTCAATAGTTGTCATGACTTAGACCTCTACTGTCCTTTAGCAGTGGCTTTTTATTCCAGCTAGACACAAAAAGAGCTGCTGCTTTTCCTGAAGAAGTAAGACAAGAAACAAGACCTTTTTTTTTTTTTACCTTCTTTTTCCAGCAGGAATGCTCCATTTTAAATTCCAAGAAATGTTTCCAAGTGGCTTGTTGAAGTCATCAGGAAGACTCCATGCCAAGGAGCATTTTTTGTTTCTTGCTGGGGAAAATGAAGCAGAGGCATACAGACACTAGAAAAAGTAGTGAGAAAGAGAAACAGGTGAGAAGGAGGAAAAGAGAAGAAAGATAAAAGAAAGAACAGGCTGCAAAAGAGGGAGGAAGATGGATGGAAAAGAAAATATGGCAGGAGTTGTGTGATATAAATGGTGGGCAGGGGCAGCCGTTGTTGCAGGGGCAATCCACCACAGTCAGAGTCTTCAGTGGAGGATGAGACCAAACTCAGAACTTACAGGAGACCGTGTTCACTTTTTCTTCAAGCAATGCATATTGAGTAAAAACTACATCTTTTTTTTACTGTTGTTGTATCCTTCCTGTTTAGGATTACTTTACCTGCTTGATATTATGCAGCAGGATCAGTCAAAGCTCCTTGGAAGAAAAAAGGACAGAAGGGTTTCAAAGATGAGATGTCACAAAGAGAAACAGGAGGCCCTGTGAGAGGAGTGGGAGAGCTAATAACAGGGCCATGTCAGCCTGGATCCAGGTGGGCTAACAAGATCATAAAGTTTAGGACTGAAAGAGAAAGACAGCTTAAAAGTGCCTTTTAGCCCAGGAGAAATGAAAGCTAGCCAAAACTTATGGAAAAGTTTTTCTGACAAATTGGTGAAAAACTGTTGCAGCAGGGCTCTGATTCTTTGACTCTGACTTTATCTCAGCTACACTTGCAATGAAAGGACAATATTTAAATAAAAACTTCCAGCCTGAATCACTAAACACATTGCTCATTTCAGTGAGAGTTAGGGATGCTAAACACTGAATCCTTTAAACATTCCTAAGGTTCTGGACCAAGCTACTACTTACTCTTTTAATCCTCATTGAGCAAATAACTAATACATTATTTTTGTGAAATACTTTCATTATCTTTAAGAACCTTTGTGATCCAGAGATCCTAATTCAGGCCAAGGAGAATCAAATCATAAGGGAATTCACCTTCGAGCGAGGTGATAGAGTCCAAGCCTACCAACTGAGATACATGATAGGGAGAGAGTGAAGGAAACTAAATTAAAGTTTTGACGTACTGAAAAAAGTGTGTGGTGATTTACATGTGAGTACACTAGAGTAGGACTTTCTCTTCTAGAAAGAGATGGGCAGTATCTCTGGAGAGAGATAATGTCTTCAGAGAGACAGGACAATATAAGGGGGCACTTACTGGAAGAACCCATCACTTCAGCTCTCTTGATTTCAGCTGTTTAACATGTAACGTGATGAACAAGCCTGTTCATAAATATTAAAGAGCTTCTTTGTCCCAGATTGCTTTTAGCTTAGCTTAATAGCTTAAGCACACTGTTCAGGAATCATCAAAGAGTAAGAATACTGCACTTCGTTCAGGAAATATTAGATAAGACAAACCTGTCGGCACGGCTAGTTTCCTGGATCAGCCCTGCTAATCAACGCTTTTGAACAGTGGAAGCAAAATTTGGGTTTTCTTTGCTTTGGCTTAGTTCCAGCCATCTGAGAAATGCGGCACTTTGCTCTTAAGTGTATTAAACTATTCTTGCAGACTGAATTATGCAGATGGCTTGTTTTCTTGGAGGAGACGACAGCAATAAAAATTATTTGTGACCTTTTGTTTTGAAAAGGTGGACTTCAGATATCCAAGAAATCAGGATTTGTCCAACATGAGGCCCTTTCACTTGCTCAAGCAGACCACTATTAGCCCTTACCACTGCTGGATTTTTTGCTCTGTCATATATTGTCCCTTTTTATGGCCATTCTGAAGGTAAAAAAAAAATCCCAAAACACCTGAAAAATATGGCAAGGACATTTGAATCACCTCATATTCTTTAAACTGATCTTTGGGACTTGTGTAAAGGAGAAAAAAACCTGTTAATATATGTAAAATTAATTCTGATAAATTATTCAACATGTAGGAATAGTGTATAATCTCTTTGAATAATCGTCCCATCTTAAAGCCTTCAGTTCTTTTGGGACTGAACAATGCTGGATGATAGTTCTGAGGGTTGTAATACATTCTGATATGTCCTGTCTTGTTCAACTGCAGGTAAATTTAAAGCAATTTTATTTCTAATTAGCCAGGCAGACGGCTCAAAGGACTAAGTCTGCTGGGTTGTGTTCAAGCTTTTAATTTCTTGTGGTCTGAAGTTGAGGTTATATATCATTGATTATTTGAATATCTGAAAAATTAAGAAAGTCTTAAGCAAATGTAACGGACAGTATTAGAAATTTTATACCTTGTGTTCAGAACTTCTGTAAGGCAGGTGTTCACTGCAGTGAGTTATGGCATTGAAACCAATATTCCCTATCTGTTCTGAGCAAAAAGTAAATGCCAAATTATCAGAGTTTTCAGAGCCTGGCATGTGGTTCCTTGGAAATATCTATTTTGTGTTTTACCTCACTTGTTTGACTTTTATTTTTGACTTGACTTGAAAACATGGCAATGCCATCTTACTGGGATAAAAAAAAATACTTTGATTTGTTAGTAAACCAGGCAACTCAGAACAGAACCCAGTGCAATACGTTAGGATTTGGCTTCAGTTAATCTGCCGTCGTTTATGAAGGATATTTCAGAAGGATCAGGGAAGTAAATATACTCTAATGTCAATGGATCATAAGGTGTGGTATGTGTTATTTGAGGCACTTTTGGGAGATGGAAACTAAGTACATTGTGCAGAGAACTGGTAAGACTTTTTCTGCAGTGCTGCAGCAGCACTGCACAGTGCTACTTTAATCTTCTGGAAGGATTAACTAAAACTGGAACTGAAGGAAAAGCAAAATTAAATGGAGAACTGTCAAAAAAGAGAAGACTAAGGGGCCTTGGCTTATTTCACCTTCAAAAATGAAGGCAGAGCTGGTTGATCTTCATGCTCAATTAGCAGGGTAAAAAATGTAGAGAAAAAGACTTATTTAAGCTGAAGAATATATTGGCACAAGAATAAATATGCACATGCCACTTATGAATACATTCAAGTTGGAGTTTAAGAGAACTATATAAGACATTTTTTGATAGATTTCTGCTAGGTTAGTAAGACCAAGCTACAAATTGTCTATGATCAATTTATGAAGGAGCTTGTGAATCATGGAGGTATTCAGTTTTCTGCATAAGTGAACAAGATAAAGATGCAGAATTATATCTTTATTTTTATTATGCACTCAACTGAATATATTAGACTTGTGATGTTTTCCCTAAGAGTTTGCTCTTTTGTCGAGTTTAAAACAGATTTGCTTTACTTGAGGACTAAACTCTTCCTGCTATGAGCCACGTATGCTTTAAATCCACCCTCCTGGTCTTATTCCATGCTTTTTCTTATGGTATCCAAGTGCTTTTCAGGAATGTGTTGACTAACATGAATGTAATGTGTCATAGGAATGCTTCTCTCTTTCGTTCTCCTAGTCTTCAGTAAAAAGAGCTGTGATGAATGCACACACACAGACACACAAAAATATATGGGAAGGCAAGCTGAATAAATGGACTTTCTCATAGCATGCATGGGCGAGGTGCAGACTTGATCCCATATTCTTGTATTGACATCTGTGTTCTGGTAAAGTTATAGGAGGTAGGAGTATGAAGCATCCTGACTGCATCCCTCAAACCAGTGCCTGAGAAAAGGTTTTAGATACTCCAATAATCACCAAGGGTCATGCTTTCAAAGGCAGAAGTGTCAAAGGATGCAAGCAGACATACTGGGACTTTCAGAAGTGCTTTTTTAAGCCTTTGATTTCAATCGGCTGGAATTGAGCACTGAAAATCAGCCCAGTGATCTGCATCATTCAACATGTACCGAACTTGGCAAATTTCTTGCTGAGGTCCTTGAAAACAAAAAATAAAATCAGTCTGCCATGATATTCCATAAGGAATTATGAAATAATCATGATAGGATTAATGCTTGTAAATTTCTGAATGGTTAGATTTTTAAAAATTATATTCTTGTATGTAGTTTTGCATAATTTTGCCTGTTGGTGTAACTGTAATCTGAAAGACAGTGTTTGCAGCAACACATATTGTGGAGAAAATACAATGCTTGTGTTCGTAACAGCTGTAATATCTTGAGAGTGCATAATTTTGTGTTTCTGTGGGCTGCAGTGCAAAGTGGAGATACTAAATGCATGTCTTGCTAAATCTGAATGATTATTTGTCAAGATGGAGAATAGTCTCCTAGGCAGCATTCATGGTGAGACGTGTGGCTTCCAGAAGGCAGCACAGAAAAATGTGGCACATTAAGAGTCAGGTATATGCTTAAATTCCACACTGCCTCAACCAGGTTTTTTTAAAGGATGGTGACAGTACTTATATGTCAGAAGAGCAAACTGAGTGAGAGCACACTGGTTCAGACTATCACAACTGAAATTGTCATTCCTAGTTTCTGTATGTTTTGGACATGTATTCCACAGTCATCTGTAGTCCAGAGCAGCAGCCTGAGAATTAATTTTGTAAAAGGCAGGTTGTAACAAACTGATGTATTGATAGGGAAAAATTCAGGTACTACTCAATACCAGTAACAATTATTATGACAAAGATTTAATAATGTGCAAGGCTTCATGCAAGATGCTAACTACTCAGTAATGTTTGAAGTTAACTAGGACAGCTGACAGTGGCTACATCCTGAGCTCAAAGACATCTGCATGTCTAACTGCAATGTCATCTGCATGTCTTGCAGGGTTAGACTTTGAGAGACAGTAAGTGCTGGTACTCAAAACAGTAATTTGGATAGCACTAGGGAGATATAATACTCATTGAATGAAATTAACTGAGGGGCAGAATGGGAAAAAATGCTAACTCTCTTCCTAAAATATGAATCATTCTGTACAAATCTGACCAGTGACAGCATAAGCTGAAGTGCTTGCATTTCATTTACCTCTCCATTAATTTGCTCTTATATTTGGTGTGTGGCACATAAAATTGTAATTATTTCAATTGGACTTGGCAAAACTTATACTGAAATGGTTACTAATTGTCACTCTTTTTTAGCTCACTATCTTAAGTTTCCAAAAATCAAATGGATGTCAATTGAATTATCTTCTACTTCTAAATTTGTCATCTCCAAGTCAAGACATTTTGGTAGATAAACTTGCTTTTCTGCTTCTTCTCCCTTAAATAAAGGGCACTTTAATTTCTAATCCTGTCAAGCAAGAAATGACTCCTCCATTGGAATTTGGAGAAAATAATTCAAAGTGGTCAAAGTCAAACGTGTCAAGAGGTGAAAATCCACCGGATGTGAGGCGAGGTTCCCTCTCAGTCTGTAGTTTCTGGTTTCTGTTTTCAAAAACTACAATAAAATTAAATCAGATAAGTTATCATATTTCCTTTGATGTGACATTCTGTAAATCTACTGGATAAAGTGGTGTTTGGGCAAGGTTTAGCAATTGTGTGCAAATGTAAGTCAGCTCAGAAAAAAAAAGTGATAATTGAAATTTTGGTTGTTCTGCAGACTGTGTTTAAGCAGCATTACAAGTCTGACTCAAAACATGAAATAAATGAAATTATTCTTTTTTTCTTTAAAAAAAAAACAACAAAACCAAACCCACCAAAAACTATCTTCCATCCAGTTCAGCAGAGCATCTTTGAAGCAAGAGGAATTGCATTGTTTTCCCAGAGTGACACAAAGCATTCAAAATTAGTCCCCAAAATTGCATGCCCATCTTCATCTTTCCAAACACGCTTAGTAGGTGATATCTTGGGACAGTCAGGTAGTTAATAGATGTGCTTCATTAGGTTAGAACAACACATGGAAGACAAATTCAGGTCTTAGTAAATTAATTGAAAATTCTCATTAACTTCAATGAAACCAGAGAATAGCACTTCAAAGTAAATTGTCAATGGAACAGCAGTTAAAGATCCACATTTGTGTCTGCAGATCGCAGATAAGTTTGAATCTATTTTGTAATTTAAAGAATCCCTGAAAAATCCAAGGGAATAGATATATCTACTATTACATTCAACCTCTGGATGGACGTTGGTGCTGGGCAGCCCGCTGTACTAGTCAGGTAATGTTCTGGGTAACTGAAGGAGCAGCAGAGCCCCTTACACTCTAATCTTGAAAAGCAACATTGGGTAGCTGAAATACTTCACATGAAACTAAATCATAGAATCGTAGAATGGTTAGAGTTGGAAGGGACCTTAAAGATCATCCAGTTCCAACCCTCCTGCCATGGGCAGGGACACCTCTCTCTAGAGCAGGTTGCTCAAAGCCCCATCCAGCCTGGCCTTGAACACTTTCAGGGATGGGGCATCAACAACTTCTCAGGGCAACCTGTTCCAGCGCCTCACCACCCTCACAGTAAAAAACTTCTTCCTAATATCTAATCTAAATCTCTCCTCTTCCAATTTAAAACCATTACCATTAAAATCATCTGCGTAGGTAATCATTTTGTAAGTCATATTATCTTAATCCCTTCATGCCTATTATACTCTGGTTAATCACCCCAAAAAATTACAACAAAGGCCTCTTCAACCATTTATCTTTCTTCCACCTCAGTCGGCAGCTATTTTGAAATCAGTGTTTTTCCTCAGTTGTATGTCCACTAATGTCAATAACAAAACTACTGCTGACCTCATGGAAAGTAAAACAAAGCCCTTGAGACTTCTCGAATGCTGTATTCCTGTAGTAGGAGCCACAGATATTATTTTATCTCTGTTTTATTATGTTACATAATTGACAGCAGATAAGCATTAAGGCAGATGTCACTGTTGCACACGTGCTTCGAGTTCTTTTCCTTCACGTGCAATGTCGTGCACAGTCTTGGGAGGTACATGCTGTAGGATTTCTCTTCTCTTTCATTAGACTTGGCAGAAATAACGGTGCTTGGAGACAAAATTACATGACCAGTACTAGAACCTGCTGTTGGCATTGGCCTTTTATCAGAGCCTGTTTTAGAAGCAGAATTTCTTCTGGAGAATGGTCTACTCATATTGAGGTGGAAGAAGAAATCATTCTGCCTGCCTTTGGTTTCAGTCACATGTGCTTAGAATATACTTTTGGTGTAGCCACCATAGAGCTGTTTGTTCAAATAGGAATTGCATTCTCTCTTACGAAACAGTGAGGTGTGTAAGGGAATATATCTCATGGTTCTCAGAGCTGCCTTCAACTGCATGCCTTTGATTTAATTATTTCCTTATATAAAATGGAAGAGAGATTTTACTTTTTTCATACCCTGCTACATATGAGTTCAGCCCATCATTCAGGTCAAACCATTTTATTCCAGTCTGCAATGCTCTAGATTTCTCTCTGCACACTGTCTTCCCACCAGTAAAGTGGAATATCAGCATTGACCACTATTTTGGGAAACGCTGCCTGTTATCTTCTGCCTTTTAGTAATACTACAAGTTGCTCTCTAAAATGTTGTAATCATATGTATTCAAGTTACAGTGTGATAACAGAATCATAAAGTTCACATCTGGAAGCAAAAAGCCTGTTAGATACCAGCAATTGTATTTCCATTTCTGGAATTGTAACATGCTGTGATGATAAAGGGCAAAAGCAAGAAAATAAAATGCCTGAATAACCAGAAAGCACACCTTTGGTCACTTGGGCATGGTCCAGAAAATCTGAAAATATGTTGCATATCTGTATCTTTAGTGTGAAGAAACCTGTATTGAGAATGTGTTGTGACCATGAGTATGGAGCACAGTCTTGGTGACTCGTGTGAGTCCGCGTTTGAGACAAGCAGTTTTACATGTTCTTATTTTGAGACTTATTAAAACCTTTGGTTTGAAATGCCTTTATTCTCTCTCAAACACTTCTCCTCTGAGAGGCTGAATGGGAAAACGCTTTCTTAAAAGTCAGAGTGACAGGCATCTCAGAGAACATAAAACCTGTAGTGCGATGCCCTTATAGGTGACCTCTCACTGGCGCTGCGGTTATGTACAGACCGTGGCAGAATGGGGCTCGGGGGCTTGTCCCTGCTGCCTCTCCCTGAACCACAGTTGTCCAAGGCTGCAAGGATTGCTAGCAGCAAGGGCAGCCATCCTAACAGGCTGGGTCTTGACCAGGACAAGCATCTGCACTGCTGTGTCCCGCTGCCTCCTGGCTGCTGCATGCAAACAGCTGTCCGCAGACCTTAAGATGCCAAAGGCAGTTCCCCATCCAGCTCAGGGCAGACTGTTATTAGCTTTCCTGTGTTAAGTACGGTGTGTGTGCTGCGACCACTGGTGCTTTTTACTTGCAAAGTCCATTAACCTTTATTTTTATGCAAAGAGAAGAGATACTTGCATCCTGCAAATCCATCGTCTTCCCTGTACAAGAGAGAAATGTCTTCTCTCTGACTTGCTCAAAAGGAAACTGCAAGTTTTACCCCTGTAGTTAGGAATTCCACAACTTGTTCCAGCTCCATTCCTCTTTCTTCTCAACCTTTTATGCAGTAAGTATGTACTGTGAGATTTATACTAAAGAAAAAACAATACAATAAAGATGGGGTTTTAGGTACTTTGATATACAGCCTGAAGAAGCCAAGGGTCTCTATTATTTGTGGTTGTGTTGGCAGTAGAAAATAGGAACTTGCTGGCAGATCCTGGAGTAAAGACAGTATGTAGGTGGTCATCTGTGCCATCATGTACTTCATCTTGTGGTGTGTGATTACCAGGTTAAAGTAGAAGGGGCTCTTGAGCTGCAAGGAGAAAATGGAAAACATGCTTTGCCTGGAAATTTGGTTGTATGTGCAGAGTTCCTGCTTCATCAGATGATCTCTTGCGTCATTACCCAGCAATGAGCTGAAATTAAGGCCAGGATAAACAGGATGTTGAAATAAAATGCTGCAGCATACCGGCATTACTGATGTCTGTGCAATCCACACTCCTCTCCTCTACCAGCAGCTGGACACAGGATCTTTAGGGCCAAGATTATTCCGGACCTAAGATTGCCTCAGCGGTCTTAGTGCCTAACATCTGTATTGCTTCTGGTAATTCTCTAGGGCTGATACCAGCGAGAAGAGAACTGTGTTGTCTTTTGTGTGTGCCTGAACGGCCCTGGATAGAACTAATCTTTTCTCTACCTGCACGCAGAAGCAAGCACGGAATAAACCCCCAGTTTTACCTCTGCCACTCTTTGGATCACAGCTGCATGCAGGGAAGGGAGCAGGAGAAAGGCAGGGCTAAAGGAAATGGCATGAAGTTCAACCAATCCAAGTGCAGAGTCCTACACCTGGGACATGGCAACCCCAGGCACAAATACAGGTTGGGCAGAGAATGGCTGGAGAGCAGCCCTGAGGAGAAGGACTTGAGACTGTTCCTGGATGAGAAGCTCAACATGAGCCGGCAGTGCGCGCTGGCAGCCCAGAAAGCCAACTCCATCCTGGGTTGCATCCAAAGAAGCTGACCAGCAGGTCACGGGAGGAGATTCTGCCCCTCTACTCTGCGCTTGTGAGACCCTACCTGGAGTCCTCTGTCCAGCTCTGGAGTCCTCAACGTAGAAAGGACATGGAACTGTTGGAGCAGGTCCAGCGGAGGGCCACCAAGTTGATTAGAGGGCTGGAGCACCTCTGCTATGAGGACAGGCTGAGAGAGCTGGGACTGTTTAGCCTGGAGAAGAGAAGGCTCTGGGGAGACCTAGACCTGATAGCAGCCTTTCAGTATCTGAAGGGAGCTCCAGGAGAGCTGGAGAGGGACTCTTGGTCAGGAAGTCTAGTGATAGGACAAGGGGTAATGGTTTTAAATTGGAAGAGGGGAGATTTAGATTAGATATTAGGAAGAAGTTCTTTCCTGTGAGGGTGTTGGGGCACTGGAACAGGTTGCCGAGAGAAGCTGTGGTTGCCCCATCCCTGGAAGTGTTTAAGGCCAGGCTGGATGGGGCTTGGAGCAACCTGCTCTAGTGAGATGTGTCCCTGCCCATGGCAGGGGGTTGGAACTTGATGATCTTTAAGGTCCCTTCCAACTCTAACCATTCTATGATTCTAAAGACAGCAGCAGATCTCAGCCGAAGTGGTCCATTAAAAAACATCATCTCACAGCTTGCAGAATATCTGAATTGCAGTACTGCGTACATATTTAGAGGTGGGTTTAGTAATTGAGTAAACTTTGGGTGGCTACATAGATTATTATTTCTGCCTAATCCAGAAGTTGATGTGAGCCAGCTTGTTATTTAATGAGCCAATATTACAGGCTTTCACAGTTAGTCATAGTCTAGATTTGTTTTCAAAAGGCTCCATTACTTTTGAATTAGGATAATTATTTTAATTTCTTGAATCACTGGCATTACTATATTCCATGTACTGCTTTTTAATGTAAAAAGCTAAAAAGATTAGTTCAAAGTTCATTTATTAAAAGATGCCTTCAGACTGAGCAAAAATACAGTCTGTTCCAAGGGAAGAAAATAGTTATGGTCAAGTTAAGACTCTTCTGCAGGTAGGAGATGACAGGAAAAAATTGCTCCCTAATGCTCAGCAGTGCCAGATAACCAGGTGAAAAATAAAATATTAACAATAGAGATGTAAAATTGTACTATTTTGATGATATTTTCTGGGAAAATATTGATTATCTGTACAAATTAATTAAAACTAAACATAAATCAAAGAGAGTGACAAGAAGCTTTCCTGTTTTTACAAATATTAAGAAACATTTGCATTCTAGAATGATTACCAACTTGACCAAAATTTTACAGGTAAATCTGAGCAATATTAAAGATCTCCAAATATCTGAAACTAGAATTGTTTTATATCAGTGATCAGTGCACCCATGGTGAATGCACTAAAGTTTTTGAGGTGGCGTATGTTTTTCCCCTTTCTATCCCAGCTGGTACAACCCCACTGCTTACTTTGAAGTACTTTCCTGTCAGTGAATCACTCTTTAGAGTTTACTCTTTCATATTTCTTCATGAAACAGCCATGAATCCTCAGCTGAAGCCTTCCCATGTTGTTATCGTATCCTTTGGGTGTGAATGAAAGAGACAGCAATCCACTTGCAAGGCTGCATTCTTGTTTTGAGAGCGTAGCACAGTTTCTTTTAGACTGAGAAATTTACCTAATATTCCCTCATAGATGTATTTTGAAGAGATAGGGAAATGTCTGTAATCTGTAGCCTTGCATCTGAGTCACACCAGGGATTCGCTTGACTCAGAATCTTGTGCATAAAGACACTATTATTTCAGGAATTGGAGGAACTAAGATGCTTTAGAAAATACTGCTGATATTAAACCATCACTGAGTAGTTTCTTAATGACAATTCATTACGTTGGATCTCACAATGTATATTCCCTTTTCAGTCAGTTGCATTCAGAAATTAAGATTTATGGTGCTTTTCAGAGCATTCTGTATAGCTCTTGACCACACTGCCTGTTACCTGCAGGTCTGAGCTTCACAGCCTGACACAACTTTAAAAAATACTATCTCCAGGTAAAATTGGGAAGAAAAATGCAGACCTTAGACCCTGAAGAAATAATAAAACCTGCATGATAAGAAGTGGAAAATAGTTTATATGACCAGAGGATTTTTGTGTGTGCGTGTTTGCTTTCTTTTACACCTGTAGCCTCTATACATATCTAATTGGGAAGGAAGTGCTTATCCACGTATTCTCTGGGGTGTTAAGAAAGTTGTCACGTGCTCATGGGAATGTTGTCATCAGGTTGTAGTTCCTTTTGCAGAATATNTGAGATTCTACCCTTTGGTGAGTTTGGCCCTGGTTTTTGACACCGTTTGCATTCTTCTTGTAGCTGGGTAGACTAAAGTGCATGTGGGCATGTGTAGAGCTGATAAATTTCCAGAGATTTGCTACTTGCTTTCGTTATTCAGACTTGTGGATGTGTCGTGGGAGGGTGAAGGTTATGCACTTGATGCTTTGACTATCTATATTTTCATATGCTGAAGCACGAGCCTATGTTGAAAGCTAGAAAATGATAGGGTGCAGATAAAATGCTTCCCTTATGTTATCTAAAATAATTTTGCTCTTTTTTCCCCCAACTAATGTGAGAATTAATTAGTGTTCAGGAAAGATGCCATTAGTCTCAGTGCATGTCCAAAAAGCCTCATTTTCATTACAGTAGGCTTGTACGTGTGCTCCTGCTGGTGCAAATTCATGCTGTATGGAAGAAAATGTAAAAATTTTGAGTACAGATGTTTCCAGTATTCTTCACCCTTATTCTTTAGGGCATAAAATGCTTCGTAACAGCTTCACACTTCCACCAGGCCAAGAGGCGCTAATACATATCAGGGGTCCGCTTTCAGCCCCAAAACTGGACAAGAAAAACACATAGTAGCTTGTCTGCCTGCAGAGTAAATGACGGGAAATACATACAAAAAGGGGTTTAAAGTAATTTTAGGATTATATACAGCTGTCTATTAGAGTAACATTGGGAATGGTAATGAAGTACTTCGTGGACTTCATGGAGTTTCAATGTCTTTGCTTTAAATTGTAAAAATCTCTGTATTCATTTGTCACTCTTTTTAGTATGTTACTCCTAATGGCCTTGACTGTGTTTTGGACACATTTGAGTTTTAAGACTGCAACAGCAGTTGTCATGTTTAAATCTTCTACCTCTGGAAATCTAGAGAATAAATCTTATGTTGATACTCTGCATGCACTGAGTTTTCCCTCTGCTGTGCCAGATCTTTGTTTCTAATTAGGGATTTTACAGTATTAAAGAGGCTAATTTATAAATATACTTTCTGACACTTGCAGAATTCACAAAATCACTGAAGTCACACTGAAGATTAATACTATAATTACTAGTAAAACTTGCTTAGCTGGCTGAAGAGGTTTTGCAGCCAGGAGAATATTGTTTGAAGTACTTTCTAAAACACAGCTGAGCAACTAGATATTAACCTGAAAGATTTTCCCATGCATTCTTGAGCTAATTTAATAGGCAGTCAATTTACACTAATCTAGATTAATTGCTTTGGCGAAGTAGGAAGAAAGTATTTTAAAATAGGCAAAATGTTACTTGATAAAAACTCAGCTAACAGACATGAATGATTATTAGATTTCAGAGTTTCAATATATTTTGAAAAGGTAACTAAACCTCTACTTTTCTCAAGGAAGAAAATGTACATAAAAAGTAATTAAATGCCGTGAAGAGGAGATTTACAAAAAGATTGGTTTATGTTATCCTATTATATAACTGTAAAATGTTTGCGATTTCCTTATATTGAACCAAAACAGCTTTGTTCGTGTTCTGTTTCAAAAAAAGCAAAGGTACAAAGAGAGCTGGAGGGCTAAATCCTTTTGTATTCAAACCATTCCTGCAAAAATTATACAATGTAACAATCTCAGAACATGCCTTAAACTTTAGATTTCAACGAATAAATAACTTAAAATAATATACATATACTAAGCAGCTAACTTCAGCTTCTTAAGAAGACCTGGATATAAGAATACAGTGATGTACAGATCATTTCTAAATAGAAATCTTGTGACTGGACAGCACAACAAATAAAGAACCTAAATCTTTGAAATTTTGGTTCAATATAAGGAAATTAGAGTACGTGTACACATTTTTGAAGTTTTGAAGGTATCTGGAAAGATTCTGCGGTGAATGCAAGAGTTTCGCTTTGGCATCAGGATCTGTACCCATTTCTAACCCTCCAGCGTTCCCAGGGCCGGTGGACAGGTCTGATGTGGGCAGATGGGAGGCAGTCAGAGCAAGGCATCCCATGGCAGGTGTGGGGCTGGGCATGGGCACCCCCCTTGTGACAGCCTCTCCTTGCCCATGGCTTGGTGCTCCGCTCGCAGCTCAGGCTTCTGCAAGTGGGCCCAGAGAAGTTCTGTGATTTCCCTCTGAAAGCATGTGAGCTTTCAGAGAACTTGCACAGTGATTCTGGTAAGCGGGAACCCTGATAAAAGTGAGACTTTATTTGCCTCATTAGGAGCTTACCCAAAGCCCACCAAAGTCACCAGAAGTCCAAATATTGGGTCTGTTCTTGAATCTGTGTGGGTGTCGCCTTTTTGCCTGAAAGCTTAGCTGCTATAATATCAGTGCATTTTCTTCAGCCAAATCACAGAAAGAAAAGTAAATGCAAAAGATTTATTTTTCTGGCAGGGCTTTTTTTTTTTTTTTTTTCCATTTGTTTCTAATTAAAATGTTTAGTCTTCAGAAACTTCCTTCTTCATGTTTTACAATTATACTGCTGAGTAAGAAACAGGGGGTCTTTGCAAGGAATGAAGTGAATTAGTTTTAGCTAACTGCATCTGAAAAGCAGAGCACGTGATCTTTTGGCCTTGGTCTGAGAGGAACTCAGCTAACATTTTGGAGAGCAAGCTCTTTGAAAATCAGACCCAGGAAAAAATGTCACAGATTATTAGAAATGGGATGGATGGTAGCAGGCTTTACTGGAAACATTGGCTAAGCTTGCATCGTAATTGCTGTGCTGAAGCAGTAAACAGCTGCTGATCCTGTGATCTTTCTGATGAAAAACGAGCATTTGTTGCAGTTCCTTTTCAGATGTATGTTGTTGTTTGCATGGTATTTCAAGTGTCCTACTTGGTATTTATATTATTAGCTCAATGTTCTACTTTACAATAAATGTGTTTACTTACTACAGAAGTACTGACCCTTAAAACATCTGCTTCTCAGCTGAACATCCACGGCTCAGTGGGTGTGGGTAGCTTCTGTTAGCCATTCTTTCATAATATTTTGCAGTCTTTGGCAAGCAGTTTGAGTCAGATTCTGACCTCAGATGCACTCCCATACAATGGGAATAGCTGCACTCTAGTCAACAGCGTTCTTCTAGTTTTATGTCAGTGTTAACTAAGGTCACAGGACATCGCACTGAGTGGGCCACAATCCTGTCTTAATTTTTGCCTGGTGGAGTTCTTTAATCAAAAGACATAAAAACTCTAGTGGCTGCAGACTGATGCCAGTCACCCTCATTCTTCTAGAGATGGAGTGAGTGCAAATGATATGGCAGAAGGTTAATCAAATCCTTATGAGGAGCAAAGGGTTCATGTCTATCAGCATCAGCACGAGAGCCCTAACCACAGCCTGATGGGCTTGGAAGAGCAGTGGGTGGCTGGAGCATGCCTTTCAGTCTTGTGCTGTCTCTTGCCTTTACCAATACCAGATCTGAGAGGAATAGCTCAGCAACTTCTTTTGGAGAGGAGGAAAAAGCTTCAACGCTCTCATGAACTGGGGGATGGGATGGGGACAGCCATCATCTCCTGCAGTAGGAGGAAAACTCTATTGAAATCTCTGTGGTTGGTGTTGAAATGGGGAAATAATCATTTTAAGGACTTTGGTATCTTAGCAAAAGGCTATCATTTTCCCCCTTTCCCTTACTCCCAGCCTTGACTCAATATTTCTAAATCTAGTCTCTGTTTTTCCCATCCCAAGTTATTTTTCCATTGTCTGTGATCCGTGCCTGTGGCTGCCCCTTCCACCCCTGATGGTAGCTGTGGAAAGAGCACCCATCTTAGACCTCCACTTCTCCCAGAGCCCTGCTGCCTCCTCTGCCATTGGGCCACCTGGGGAGAGGAAAGAGGCTCAGCTGATGAGAAACTGCTTCGTTTGCAGGGGAAATGCCTTCAGTCTTGTCCTGGCTGTGATTAAATCAGATTAAACTGTTACAAGGAAGCAGTTGTCCTCCCATAGCTTATCTCAGAGCACAGCATTTAGCACGTGCTTAACTCTTTATGCAACAGCAGGAAGGCTGTGACAGTCTTTTTCTTCTGCGTTTGCAGGGCATTCACCATCCTGGGTTGTCAACATTGAGGAAACAGTCATTATGATCAAAAAAAAGCAAAAAACAATCACCACCAGCTGTAGGCCATGTGGGTTGGTATCAGCTGGGACTTCCGTAGTGGAAAGAGTCCAAAAGTGAAAATGTGGTGTGCATTACATAGACACAGCATCCTCTAGAGGTTTGTGCTGCAGCTTACAGACTGAATAATTGAACAGTCCTTTTCCATAACTAGCTTCTCTTATGGATACTACCTAGTAATCATTATAAGAAGAATAGAAGTTGAAATTAATTTGTAGGATGAGTAATGGCTTAAACAACATTGGTAAAATGAGTATCAGTCTGAAGCAGAAAAGCGTTTTACAAAAAGATTTAGCAACATACCTTCACAGACTGTTGCAAAAATTGAGCTATTATGTATTTCTCTTCATTGCTTTATCACGACCAACTCAGTTTATTTCCCAAGTGTATGTATTACCCTTCTAAAATGGATTAGACTGTTATGTTTTCAAGTAAATAGATTTAATGTTGACAGCACTGTTTCCATGAATTGAATGGGCTCTCTCGAAGAACTTCAGGCCATACAAAGTGTTTATGGCCTAGATAACGGATATCCAAATCAAAATACACTGAAAGTTGGCCTGCACAACACACAGAAACATCTTGATGTGTTTAGTTTGACATATAAATTAACCATATTCACACCCTAAAAGAAACCTAAAAGTTACTAGAGAAAAGTAATCAGTGTTTCATCTAAAGCTTCTTTTTGATATGGGACATAGTTTTGATATTTGCAGGCTGTAGTATTTAGTATTTCTGCTCATGCAAAGGAGGAAAACTCCTGATACAGCTGGTCTTACGTTGTTAATGTCCTGTGGAAACTGGTGATTGAGCATAGAGAAATACAGCAACAGATGGTATAGCCCCACACGAGGTCAGTAAGCTGTGGAAATACAAAACTGCCAATCCTGAAATTGAAAACAGGTGGCAAAAATTTCACTTGGAGACTTGGCATCTGTAAGTAATCAGTTACTGTAAGAGCTTTGGTCAGACACAAATTAACTTCATTGCTGATTGCATTTTCAATAAGTAAAGGAAAAAGCAGCTGCATTCAGTTAGAATCACAATACTGGGTAGAGATACGTAGAATGAGTTCAGAAGCACTTAATTTATTTGCTTTAGTTAGTTTGAGTATATGGTTCATTAGCTATTTTTTCCTTTTTTTTTTCTTTTCTTCCCCCTTGTAATTTGGTTGAGAAAAAGACATGTTTTATAACAGTTGTAGCAGTGCTTTAATTGTTTCTCACCATTCCTACATCACTTTCTGCTTCTAAAAATATAAATAAATAAATAAACAGAGAACATCTGGATTTGATTTTAGGGGGTTTAATTTCAAATAGGGAAATCAAAAAAGGCTATTTTGACTAGAATTGAACTACGCTAATGCGGGATGTTGTGTTCTTGAACTTTGTCCTTTCTGGCAAGGCATCCTTCCCCCCACAAATAGTAGTTACCTAACTGAAAATACAGATGCCTGACAGTGACCCAACGTTGACTTTCCTGGCAATGACAGGGAATTTCAGAGCAGGCAATGTTAGTGGGTACTAGTTTGAGAATACTGAGGTTACTTGTATGCCAAATTAAAATTTAGAACACTGTCAAAGGATCAAAGCAGTTATTATTGTACAGGCAGTGGGCCTACCTGAGGCACCTTTAATATGCAAAGTGAAAAACCTGTGGAGTTGATCGCCTAGAATATTCCAGGTTTAAAGGATTTCAAATTAGTTAAGACAAAAAAAAAAGGTTTTGTCCATGGTGGAAAACTAATCCAGTAACACTCAAACCAGAGCAACGGTCAGAATTGCAATATTCAGGAGGATTTAAAAGCTGGGGAGATGATCTCCTCTACCTCATGTTGTATGAGGTTTATACATCTGCGAGAAGATAGCAATACCTGTTTCCAGAAATTTTAGGGGTGTTACAGCTGAGTTCAAGTCCATTTTCCATAGCTGCATATTTGAGAGGTCACTGCCTCCAGTCAGACACTATGCCATACTGGAAATGGCCTGGCATAAAAGTGATTCTGAGTATCCACAACTTCAATGAAATCATTAGATCTTCAAGAGGTTCCACATTTACCTATCCCAGAAGTGATTGTAATTCTAAGCCTTAACTCTGTGGGCATAGTGCTAATATAAGGAAGAAACTGAGCTTACTAATGAGAAGAAGCAGAAGATCAAGAGTTGATGGATGTCTGTGGGGACATGTTTCTGGATGGAATGATGTTCAGAAAGTGCCAATAGGTCACCCTGCAAAAATTATGTTTCTTTAGATGCTTCACTTAGGCACCCACAAAATGTGAAATGCACTGTCATGTTGAGAAATGCTGGCCAAAGGGTTTGGTAATGCAAAACACTCACAAGTTCATGTTTCAACAGAGATGTTGCCTCATAGGCCTGCTTCCCAGCCTATTGCCATTGCAGAGATCATTATCTCTTTCTGGCAACAGAATAATATTCCTGTGACGATTGCAGCAATTGCTTATATGGAACAATTAGTATCAGATAACTATTTAATATCAGTTTAACTTTTTAAGTGTTGCTTAATAGCTGAATATAGAGGAAGCAGCATGCTGTGACTAATCAACTCTCAGCAGACTATCAACAAATTCTCCTAATCACTGTATGCACAATATTTGGCTTCCAGATCACTTTGTGAGACATAAAGATGTCCATTTCTTGGATATATAGTGCATCTTGCAGCAGAAAAATACTAGAATTCTGTCTCTTTCAAAGTTCTCTAGCATCTGAATTTTAGTTCTAAGAGAGGCAAGACAAACCTACTCCATGACTAACAGTTTTATGGTGTTGCTGTGTTAGACATCATCAGTACATTATTTTCTTCTTTTTCCTGGAATCCAAATATCTCACTGTACCCTAAGTGATTTCATTCCAGACCCAATGTGTATGCAAACCACTTTGCTGTTTTGTCACTGCCTTGACTAAGTGATTTTCTTAATGCTTTATGTCATATTTATTCATGGAACAGTAAGTAACAAATTATAATATGTATATAGACTCTACCATAGATTAAAACACGTAAGTTCATTGTCCACAGGTGTGAAGAGTGTGAAATAGACGCAGTGCTATGCACTCATAACATTTCTGATATTAAGTTCAGATATGAAAGATCCTAATTTTAAAATAAGGTTTCTTTTGTGATACTGAGAAAATAAATGACAGAAAAATAGAGTTCAGGGTTGTCACGTTGCTTATCAGAGCAGTGGTTTTCTGACTCTGTGCAGAGCTCCATGCAGTCTTACTCTCCTCTCTGCCATTTTACCTTCCTCTGACAGGTCACTGGAGAGGATAACATCTAATTTCAGATGCTGAGGTTGGAAAGAGGTAGCAGGCAAGTGGGGCCAAAGCCTGTGGACGAGGCTACAAGACAGTCTCTGTATGCAACATCACCTTTTCCTCTCTGGTTTACTACTCCTCCTCCTTGCCAGCCAGGCTAAACAAAAGGGATGTATCATGCCTCTTCCTTGGAGAGCACGGGTTGACCTAGAGCGACCAGGCAGCTGGCAAAAAGGGAGGAGATGATTGGGGTAGAGCTGTAAAGTGTTGACTTACTGAACTGAAGGCAGAAGGAAACCTAAAGAAACACCTAAAAGTAGGATTTCCCCATATCAGTTTGTAGCTGTTGGGATAGAACTGTTAGGGCTCTGGAGTGGTGGAGCTTCTAATAAAAGCTGGTGTTCAAGATACGGGAAGGATGACTTAGGTTTGATGGGACAAGACTTGCTTTTGAGTCCAAGGATGTTGGAGGGACGAGTCAATCTGGGTTATTATACCCTACAGAAGGAAGGGTGAGGGCACACATGCACAGGCGGCAGAAGTGAGAGAAATACAAGAAAAGGAGGTTCATTTTGCAGACATTTGAGTACCAACACTTTACAGACTTAAAAGACATTGTTTGAGCTAGTCTTTGTGAAATCACACATATCTTAAGCTTAATCTGAAAGCAATCTTTTGATGAACCCATGTTTCCTGTGGAGAAGCTGTATTAATGACTCCAAAAGTTTTCTCCCACAGCTTTCAGTCTCCTTCTTGGCAAAACTGATGGGAGTAATAAATTAAGTTGATGCTTTTTTCCATTGTTACTGCATTCATACACAAGGAGGAGGCCAAATGGGCTGTCTTTTATCACTTTTCTCCTCCAGGAGTAGGTAGAAAGTGATATACATTCCAATCATTTTTACAAACAGATGATACTAGACAGATGCTTAGAAACAGCTTAGCTAAATCATGTGAAGGGAACCACACACTATGTGGAAATTCTGCAGCTTATGGCGTAACTGGGCAGAAGTGGAGATTAATTTGGGGAACAAGCAGTTGTGAGTTTTTCATTTACCATTAATGGACAAAAGGGAAAATGGCCATTAGGAGTTATGCAATAGAGTTCAATAAAATAACAGACCTTTGAAAGGCCCTGGTTCATGGAAGTGTCAGTGGGTTTGGGAGTTCATTAAAAGCCAAAGAGTGTGCCCAGATGCACCAGACTGTGAGAAACTTGACTCATTACGTGACTAATACAAAACCAGAAAACTCGGATGTGATACATGGGCTGGAGAAGCTGAAGAAAGTGGGCGTTTTCTGACAACATTGATTAATATTTAACAAACTCTTGCTCCTAAATTTGTTTAAGGTTACAAATGTGATAAAGGACTCAATCTCAGCATTTTCATGAGAAATTTGTAGTTTTCTAATTCCCAGGTGGAATTAAAACCTTGTGATAGTTTCTTACTCTTAATTCTTAACTTTTAATCCCAAACACCCAAACAGAACTGAGCAATGACCATCATGTGTCTGAAAATCTGCTTTTTTCTGAGAGCTAGCTGCTTAGTTAAGGGCTGCAAGAAGAGACCTAGTTGCTTCAGGATCCAGCATGTGCAATTCAGAGAGTTGCACCTGAAGTTGATCTTTGCAAGAAAAAAAGGTCTGAGTTTGTCTTCTAAGCCCAAATATTGCTTTCATGTATTTGCATAATATCCTAATGGTTATGCACTCTCCAGGGAACTGAGACACAAAGTTCAAGGCTTCCTTTACCTTGGAGGAGGTCTTCCATCTTCTAGCAAAGTGTGCTGCTTTTGAAGTTGTTCCAGAAAATATCGATGCCTAATTGAAACAAAAGAGAGGGAGTGGGATGAACAGTTTTGAAAATCCACGGGGATTGTCACTAGCCCTGATTTAAGAGTTAAAACTTGATCTCTGCATTTTGAGAGACCATTCTGTTGTAGTCAGCGGGTGCTTTCCAAAACTGGAAAGCAGGAGCAAGTGAGCGGCTCAGGCAGATAAGAAAGTGGTAAAGTTAGGTCTTAGTACGGTGGGGGCTTGTAGTCTGCCTGACTCTTTTACTGACTGAGCCCCGAATGCATCATTTACTGCTAGATAGTCCAGTCCTTATGGTTATCTGAAGAGAAAATACCATAGACCAGGTCTGTTAACTGTAGTGCGTTTGGAAGAGATGCGTCTGTGGGGCATACTACACAATGAGAGCCATCCTCTACAAGCTTTGCAGTCGATTTTCCAGGACACCTAGACATCCAGGAACTGATAATTTCTCCCTTTTTAATTGAGACATGTAATGATACATCTCTAGAGACCAGGATTTTTCTCTGCATGATTAAATGAGGTGTACATGTTGAGGGAAGGTAGTCCATATTCAGAAAGAAGACAGATTAACTCCTCAGCTGAGTAGAATTGTCAGCCTTGTGGAAGTTGAGCAGTTCTAGAGACTGTTAAAGTCCCGATCAAGTTCACCAGACTGAGAATGCACAAGATGTCAGTGATTTGACAGTGTTAATACATGTGCTGTGCTGCTTCTGTGCATTGAGTTAATTAGAAACAAACCCCAAATTACTATGAATATGTTCTTAAGAAATGTAAATATGATTTCTAGGGTGATGTTCTATTGAGGCATCAGTTAAATCTTTGCATTTTACTCTTCAAACACTGACTGAAGTCTGGCCTGTTGCGAGACGTAAAGTGTTGGTTTCCAAATCTTACTGTGGTCGCTGTGGCTCTGAGTGGGCTGTCAGCCAGTCTGTGGGTTAAAGCCTTGGCAGCAAGATGGATTGACATAGAAATATAAGACTGCTGTAAACGATGTCTTTTCATGCAACTGGCTAGTGCTTTACTGTCACTGAGTCTCAAGGACAGGGTATGGGGAGTCGTCTTTGACTGTTGGCACTCTGCTCCATTCGGAAAGGGAAGAAGGTAGCATACTGAGGCAGTGCTAATATATATGCTTGTTAGAAATAAAATCTGTAGTGGGTGGAATGAGAGAAAACAGAGGGGATTTTTCAAGTATTTTTTACAGATATATCAATCTCTGTCTAACAAAGTAGGCCACATTTCAACTGACTTGCTTTCACAAATTGTTCTGTACCTAGAGTAATCCTGTCTTTGATTAATAAGCCAGGAGGAGGTAAACATTCAAATGTCCTTGTGCCCAAAAACTTTTAAAACTCACTATATTCACTCTTATTTCCAGACATTTTTCCCCTTTCTTCTTTGAATTTGCCTTCTAACAAGTCATAATAAAAAATCTGAGCTCGAGCAAGTTGCTGAATAGTGGTGTAAATGCTCTGGACCATAGCAGAGAGCACAAAACTTCTTTTGAAGAAGGTCTCTTTCTCATAGTTCTCCTAATGCAGTGGTCAGAGTTTACATGCCTCAGTAAGTCTCTACCAACTCTGAGCCCCTGTGAGTTCTGCTCCATTTAACAAATAAGCCCCTTCAAAGCATTTAAACACACTTGCATTTTTTAAGAAATTTATTGGACTGCCTTTTTCTGTGTGCTGCCTTTATTCTTCTTTTTGCTATCTGAAAAGTAAAAGAGCATACTCTTCATGTGATGATCAACGTGTAAGGATCTTCATGCATAACATAACGTCCTATCTTCCACTTAGAAAACCACAGCAGAGAGAGTTGTAAATCTGTCGTAAGTGTAGGGTGATGTCATTGGAGCTGGCTCATCCCTGCACAGCTTCCAAAGCACCACGTGCTCTGCAGCACAGCAGTCTCCATCTCTGCCTCCTCATTAAGAGAACGCACAGATGAAATGCACGTACACAGCATGCTAGCAAAGCCACCCCAGCAGGAGTACTGCAAAGCTGCTAATGTTTTTTCTTGAGAATGCTGTCTCAGAATCGGAAAGTCTATAACAAAAAAAAAGCCCCCCACGTTTATTCTGTCTTTTCCCAGAACACATCTATCCAAACAGCTAAGTTCCACGTAAGTTGCACGTATCAGAAGTGGATGCCAGCAATGCAGTTCCCTCATTTTATTTAGGCACAATGGAAATGCATGTAAACAGTGTCAAATGTAATATATATAAAAACTATACTTTGTTTGTGAATTCTAGAACCCCTCTATAGGAACTGAGTCCTTCCAGTCCTGTTTGTTACTCAAAAACTGTGAAAAGATACCCTTCCTGCACTTTACTCCCTATATCTGCACAGTCCACAGCACTAGCTTGTCTTTTGGGAGAAGAGAAAGGCAACATTCAATACTCTAAATGTCAGGCAGTCCAATTAAACATTTTCTAGATAATTTCATTGCTTTGACAAGTTTCAAGATTGATACAGTCTTTTCTCTTCTGTTTCACCAGTATCTCTGCCAGTTTTTTAAATGGATTATCTCTTTTCTGCCAAACAAATAATGTCTTTCTATCATTCATATCTCTAACTGGCTTAATTCTTATTTTCATATCCCTCTTTCTTGATAGCTTTAATACAGCTGTTCTTTGACTCTAAAAACATATCTATAACAATTCCTCCTTAACGTCTGATTTATTTATTTTTCTGTTCCCACATCGAGTCTAGCAATGCAGATTTTGTGCCAGAGCTTAAGAACAGTCTCCGCTCTAATTTCCTCCCATTAGTGTGCTAGAAACATGATGTTTTTCTTCAGCGGATCACTTGATGAAACTAAAATGAGAATTTTTCCTGAAAAGAAGCTGAAGGCATTTAGACCCGTTCTAATTTCAGTGAAAAATTTAATCTTCATTTGATAAAACAGAAAATAGTTTGCACTTGCACAGTAACAGAGTCTGGAAGAAATAAACAATAACATTTCAGTAATAAAAAAATACATAACTGTTATCTACTGCTTTTCATCAGTAACATAGAATATATTTAATAGACAAAGCTACTATCATTATGTGAATCTTACAGATAGCAGAAATGAAGAATCCATTGAACTGTCATGCCATTGAGCTATGCAAAAATGTACTATGAAAAAATTAAGTAACCCAGACCTTCAGAGTACATTTTTGATTCCTTTTATAGAATCTGTCTCTGCACCATATGTATTTACTATAGTTACTTAGTTTTCTATTGTGCTTCCTAGACAGTTGAAGGTTCTGACTCCTCTGGTGTCTGGTCTTACAGAGAACCATATATACAGTATTGACCTACTGCATTGGGCCAGCCTGGAGCCCTTGTTTAAAATCATTATTGTGCTCTCAGAAGGCCTGAAAATATCAACTTAATGCATATGAATGAAAATGGAAGGCAAGATATCTTGTTTTTAAAGTTCTTTTAAAAGAAATGTGGGAACTGGGTAAATGTATAGAAAAGTTTAGGTTGAACAGCACTCGCAGGTTGAGCATGAAGAGAAGTTGAAATAAGATAAAAACTCATCTTCTAAAAAAAAATCATTGTTGTTTCTTGACCATCCCATCTCTACAGAAAAAGCCTCAACAATAAAACACAGTAAGCTTAATTCAGTGTCTCTTTAAAGCCAAGAAAATTAGGTCAAAAACATCTTGAGAATTTGAAAGTAGTAACCTGGAATGTGTTTCTCAATCATTGCTGACCTTAAGCATGTAACCCCAGCACATAAGCCCAGTGAGACCATCTTTATTTGTTCTGACCCTTGGATCAATTCCACGTTTGAATGTGCCAATTTACTGCTTTTACTTTTTGCAGGACATTTTATGAAAACCTTGCCTTGACACCACAGTACAGTGAGTTCTGGCACTAAGCCTTCACTTTTTATTAAACGAATTCATTAATTCCAAAAATGATCATTCTGCTTTCTTAGATCTGGTGTAATCTTTCTGAATCCTGGATCATTGTTGGTCTAGGAAATCTTCACGCACAGAAAAAGAAAGAAGATATAAAATTTCCTTATTTAATACACAGTAAAAATGAAGGGGTTTAAATGTTAAGTTCTGTCTGAAATCACTTTGTGCATTTTAGCATTGAGCTGAAGGAAAGCCCAAGATATGCCTCTGCAGACAGTTGTAAATTTTAACCTTCCCATCTTCAAAAACTTCTCTTTACCAGCACAGTAGAAGAAAAGTCACGCAGCTTATTGCATTCCCTGCTATGCATTTCTGGGCAACAGCAACTGCTTCTTCATTTTCCAGTTTTCAAATCCTGGGCTCTGAGAAACATCTAATACCACAAACCACGTCCTTTCTGCTCCTGTGAGAGGGGCAGCAGAAACTGAGGACACAGCAGGAGACACATGTTATGTTTCAGTTGCATCAGGGTTACGTTGCATGATCTGCCCTGTTTGAAGGTGCCCAGGCTGCTTTGAGCTCTGGGTGGTGACACTCAGGATATAAGTTTTATTTTGGCCCACTGCCACAGACTCAGTAAGAAATGAGTTAGGAGTGATTAAGGGGCTTAGGAGTTTGTCTCTGTTTACAGACAAACCCATTAACGAGGTGAGTAAAGTCTGTTGGTCACTCTGACAAGGAAGGAGAGGAAAACTCTAGTCTCTGAATCTGTCAGTGTTTACTATACCAGATGAGGTGCCTTTCTTCTCTTATTTCCACTCTGCCAGGTGGTTCAAATTTTAATTTATGCTTGTGAGGTGATGCTGCTTATACACATACGTGTGGGTAGCTCCTTTGTGTTGATATGTGAGCTCTGTTTTCCTGCCTGTCTCTCTTTGCTAGAGTCACCAAACCCAGTGTTGTTGCCTTTGGTGTGAATGCTGACATTGATCCTTGTGCCTGACTCCAAGTCAGCCTGACAGGGCTACCCAGGAAGCCAATTACCCTCTGATACCACTCCAACACCAGTGAGTGACAGGCCCATGGAAAGCTAACCAGTGTTGTCTCAGCCAGAGTGGTGTCCCTGGAATTGCTGCTTTTTGCCTCTGCACACTACACTAGGCTAGTCCATTTTTCAAGCAATGGGTTTGCATCTGTCTCGGCCTCAGGCTTTTCCTTGGACTAGAACTGAAGGTAATCCTTCTACCAAGGTTGCATTTGCTACTGACTGCTGGAAAGGGCATAAATTAACCTACTGGGATGAACAACTCAGTACATCCCAGCTATTTGCAGTCTTCTCCCTTGACACGCAAAAGGAGTTCCAGATGTATGGTACAGTTCAAATTATGAATTGCTAGTTCATTTTTGTATGTTTTTCTCCACTGCCTTAGAAAGAGAAACGACTGCAAAGTTGTCCATCTAATTTTTTAACCCTGTTTTATCATCTACGTATCTGTGCATGTCTTTTAGCTGAAAGGATTGCTCGCTTACTCTGGTTAAGCCTGGATCTAGCAGAGAAGAACTCCCACCATGAGGCTGGCTTCCTTGGGTTGTTCTAGTGCACAGGTTTGCTAGATCATTCAGGAAAAGAAAAAAAAAAGATGCTTTCAAATTGGAACTGTGAGGTAGACACACTAGATATAGGTCTAAATGCTAGTGTCTGATATTGGCAATTGTACTGTAATTCAGCTTTTCCAGACTAGAAGAAGGCTTTTATAATCTTTTGTCTAATACGTTCAAACAAGTTACAGTTGGTATTAGTATTCTCTGGAAAACCTTTGAATCCAGGTTGGAAAAGCAAGAATTTACATATAAATACAATATTATAGAAAGGTTTCAATTTCTCTTAGCATGACAATTTTTTGTTGAATTCTGTATTTTTTTGTTGCTTTCTACGCAAATAATTTTGTGGCTTAGTGAGGGTTTCTAATGCAGTGAGGTTTGGATAGAAGAGGTATGAATTACACACGAATCAAGATTTTTACATTATTGCTACAATGGTTAATCAGAAAACCTCAGATGATTTAAAACACGTTAACTTCCTGCTTTTCTATGTTATATAATCCATGAGAAAATACAATTATTAATATTTTGAGTTGCGTGTCAGGTTAGATTAGAGAGTCAGGCTTCCCTTCTATAATGCAAAATTGTGACCTGGAGTAAGGAGAAAAATAAGAAGTGGGAAGTATTCCTTTGAGTAGGCTTGACTCTACAACTAGGAAGTTTTAATTAAGTCTACTACTAACAAATTTTTAGGGATCTCCAGCTGAAAAAATGTTTGAAAGCCAGTGTTAAAAAAATGTATATGTTTATGTTTTGAAGTCTATCACTCACGGGTCCAGTATTCATATCTTCCACCAACATTTGTTTGTTTTGCAACTTTACTAATAAAATTGTCATATTAAAAATAAAGATTTATAAGACTCTATAGAATATGCTACAGAAAGTTACTTAAGTTAGAGTATGATAGCATTCTCAGTTTCTTCATGACTAAATTGGTCTATTTGGTATTCAATTTTTCTGGCTTTTGGGTTGTGGCAGATTCAGAAAGATAATATTATATCTCACAAGCAATCTTTTAAATAGAGATTTCAATGTGTATTTTTGGGCTTTCAAGTCTTGTTGATTATGATACATTTATGAAATTAGTCAAATTTCAGAGTTCGCCTAAATATGTGCAATCATGAAATGCAATTAACATATGTTTTTTATAACTGCAATTCTGAAATTCTGATGTGCTGAAACATTTCACAAACCTCTGTTTGACCTCATGTAAAAGGGGAAAAAAACCAAAAACAATTGAATGAATGGTAGATGATTTACCTATTTTCCTTTTTTATTACAAAATGGGGTTTCTTTCCCCTTTAGTTTCATTGGTGTCCATAAAATTTTGAATGTTTCTTTTTTTTCTTATGAAGTGAGAGCTAGATCTTTATTCTAAATAAAGCTTTATGCAAACTAGACCTCCCTACTAAATCAGGCCTGTCTTACTTGTCAAGCTCTGCTGTTTCATTTTGGCTTTATTTACTTAGAATTTTTCCCTTTTTCATCTGGGGTCAGGCTTGGCAGACAAATTGTGCCACTGCTGTAGTCAAGTGGCTTCTGCCTTTTCAGCACATCTTTCTTGTATTGCCCAATCTGCACTCCTGATCTATAAGAACTGCTTTCACAGTTCGCAATATTGAAGTTGGCAAACTTCTCTACGTGTTCAGCTGTTGTCCATTTTCAGCATTGATTTATGTTAATGACGTCTTAAGCACTTCTGTGTATTTTGTAGTACAGGGCACACATCTTCCTGCCAAAAACCTCTGACTATCAGAATCACCTCAAAATTCAGGTCCTGATGTAGATACAGGTCTCAGCTGTGTGTCCAGCATCAGGTTAGCTTAATACAGTTTAAAAGCTTTTCTAGTACTTGTCAAAATGTAAGCTGAGGTAATCAAAAAGCTATTATCCGGGTACATGGTGGTTTAGGCAGTAGATGCCAAAACCTTTTAAAAAGTCTTTTTCCTGTGAGCATGTAAACCTGGACAGAAGGAAGTTTGAAGCACTTGTTCTAGCGTGAGCAAAAGTGAGTCTGTCTGTAATTTTTACACATTCCCTTTGCTCAGTCTCCTCTCTAAATATTCAGTGGATGTCTTTCCAGTTTGCGTGAATGAGGCTCCTATTCCCTGAAAGCCTCTGGTGGTAATTCTGATCAATCACATCGACTACAAAGGGGAGAACTGGCCAAGTGCGACAAGATTTTCTGAACTTGCCAACAGTCAGTCATTAAGTCCCAATCATCCCAGAGTACTGAAAGCTTTTTATAGATTTGTTTCCCTCCCACACACACCACTGCCTTTCTAGCTTTATTCAGCATAGGGTTGAAAAGGGGGAAAGGAGCTGCAGTCATAATGATTTTTGTCAAGGACAAAAGATTAAAGATCAGAGCAAAATATCAGCTGAATTACGTGTTCATTAGAAAGTCCTGGAGTCTTTTTGCTGCTTCTGAAATACTACAATACAGTATCAGCTCTATAGAGGTTCACAGTAAGGCATTTGCATGCCTTTGACAGGAATATATATAACACTTCTGTGGTATGCACATAAAAATAAGTTGAAAACCATTATTCCAATTGTAACTAATTTGAAAGCTTATTATAGTTCTGAGTCTGTGTTCATACAGATTGAACAAGTTACTACTCATCTGTATGCCAATATTATGATTTTATAATTAATCAGATGTTAAGAGCATTTGGCTGCTCTCCAATTTATTTGAATGACATGGTCTCATTCGGTGTTAATTAGGTGCGAGCTCCGAGATCTGAAAGACAAGAATATAATACTTTGGGACATTTCCTCTAAAATGTCTTTTATGTGATTTATTAGCTACACAGAGACTTCAACCAGAAACAAGAAATAGTTCTAACTTGTAAAGCATTGGAATTTTAGGTCTTTGAATGCGTTTTCTTTGTGAACTGACTGTGTTTAGAACTTGAAAATTAATTTATCTTTCAATTATCTGAGAATCTATATAAATTACTTATTTCAATTATATTTACATAAAAGGAACAAAAAAAAAAACCTTGTTCAGCTCACTTCAGAAAAAGATCTTTGTCCCTTTCTCAGCATTAGGGATGTGTCCACATAAACCAGAGACCACTGGAGCAGAAATGGTCTGGCCAGCCCCATCACCCCTTTCTCTCCATCCCCAGTAGCTTAAATGAGATATTTAGGAATGGAGGAAACCTGCATTAAATGTCCCTTTATTCCCTGAAAACACATCCGGACTTTATCTCATGTTTTAGTTTAAGTATCCCACCTCTGCCAATCCAGGACTGTAGACTAGTCTAGTGGTAACACTGGTAGAAGCTTTCATGGGTAATGGTAGAAAAAACCCAATGACTAGTTTTAAACTGAAAATGTTATCAATTCGTGCTTTTAATTCTACTAGTAAATTTGTTTCCAGCACTATGTTGTTATTATTATTTTTAAAAGCGGTTTATGTTACTACACCTTAAAGCTGAGAAACCATATTAATTTCTATTCAGGATGTCGGAGAACAAAATATTAATTGCTTTCCTTTATAAATGAGGATCAGCCTGAAGCGAAGAGGATTTAAGACCCTCCCCTAACTGTCACATTTTCCATTTACTAAGTTTGGTGAGTGCCTCAAGAGTTAGGCTGCAGTGGGAGTGCAAGATGAGGGTAAATTTGCTTTTTGTCTCTCTGAACATGGGGTTTGAGCCACAAAGGGCAGCCAGTTTTGATGCTTGAGAAGAAGGGAGCAAGGTCCTGCAGACACATAGCTGTTGTGCTGTAGCCTGGGATCCCTGTTTGGAAGTGTGTGATGGTCCCTGTGCCTCACAGAAGGTGCTGAGCTGCCTTAGTGCTGCTGAGATGGAGCGGCAAACATTGCCTTTGCAGCTCCAGCTTCAGGTTTTCAATATCACAGGCAGAAAGCGCCTATCTGTGATTGTATCTGAGAAGACTGCTGTGTCTGTCAGCTTTCTGATGCCCTCATCACCGTAACAGCACGGTGACTGCCTCCAAGCTAAAACAGGGAGGGCAGCTTTGGATGGATTTTGATAAAGACTGCAGAGGAATAAGTTAGTTCATCTGCTGAGCTGTCCCTCTGCATCTGGCAACTGATCGCTTGATAAAACAGTCAGCGTGGTAGCAATTTGTTGAAGACAAGTGTCCTAAGGCTTCTGAAGAAATGTGACGAAACAGGTTTCAAAAAGCCACCAATTAAAATAAAAGAAGTCTCACGACTTGGGTTCTGAGGAAAGCTATGGCCTGAGATTTCTTATTTTGCATCTCTATTAAATTCTGATTTCTCTAGGTGTCAAAGCACCTTCAGCTCACATTAACATCAGTGCGGTTGAGAGTGATCAAATAGCATAGGAAATACATTTAGTAGATTCTGGGAAATTTGATAAAAAAATAGAATCACACGGAGCCTAAATCCTATTAGAGACTGTTTCTGCACTCTATCTCATTCTGATCTGTCAAGATCAATGTCTGGCAGATTCTCCTATATCCATGACTGATGTGCCTGTTTCTGCTATGATGCATAAATTGTTCCTTCTTATTTAAACGTTTCATAGGTAATTTTCTATACCTGTACCTAGACAACATATGCGACGCTCAGTAAGGACCTTGGAAGTGGTGCCTTCCTTTCCTTCTGCCAGACAGAAGCAATGGAATTATTTCTACAAATAATTTATTTACTAGTCTTTCTCTCAGTATTTTTCTTTTACTTCCCACTTCTCTTGAGAGTTCATTTGGAACCTCACAGTTCTGGTTTTTTTGAACAAGTTCTTCTTCTTCCTGGCACGTGGAAAACACAAAGAACCCCTCTATCTCTCCTTTTAGACCCAAAGACAGTATGAAAATTGCATCTGATTTTTAGTGCAAAGATGCAAAATTGCTCTACCCCCTGTTGATGGTGTTAACCGAAACAAATTAACAAAAAATACTTTGGTTGTTTTTTGAATTGGGCGAACTTGAAACTACTGAAGAATTTTTGATTTTATCCTGGTGATAGTTTTATTGGCATGAAAAAATTGTGAATTAATAAAGTCCAAAGGAATATGTAAAACACACCACCCTTTGCAGGGGACAGAGTGGTGTCTGTAGACTTCACACATCATTTGTATTTAACACTTATGCAATGGGGCAGCTTTATTTTAACACTGGAACAGATGTGTCATGCCTCTCCCAATGTTTATTTGGCTGCCTTTCACCATGGCTTCCAAGCTCTTTCTGCATAAAATCAACAACAAAAGCTAAGTCTGTACCAGTGTTTCTCTGCCTCTTCTACTTTTCTTTTGTTAGATCATTAAGTAATATTTTTCTTAGATTTATTTTAGTTTGACAAGTGACACTTAAGGGTAGACAATTAAAGTTTCAAAAGTTACAGGGAAAACTTTTCCCAGACATCAAATAAGCAGGAAAATGAAACATTTGGGATGTTTAGAGGAGTCTACAAAGCTTAGTCCAAGTTCTTGGATTCTGTAGAAGTATAACGTGTTGTCCATTCTTTTGAACTCTTTTGCTATTGCAGAAACTTTATCAGAGGTATGATTGGCTCTGCTATACAGTGGTTCAAAACATTTATTAAAAGTTCTGATTAGTAAACCAAAGTTCCACTCACTTTTTTTTTGTTCTTTTTTTTTTTTTTTTTTTTTGGTCAAACAGGTGTGTTTTATGAAGTTGTTCAGAGCTTCCCTCATGTGGAGGACAATGTGCTAGTGGATTCACATGTAAGCAGCCACAGGTGGAGAAGGCACTCAGAGTCTCTCAAATCAGTCGATACCAACAGAGCCAGCATGGGGCAGGATTCTGCTGAGCCAGGGGGTTTCACAGACCTGCTGCTTGAAGAGGGACATGACAACACCACACAGATTGAGGTAGAAATTCATTTTATCTATTCTTTTATTCAATTTGTTATCTCTTATTTTGGGCAGTTGGAAAAAATGAAGATGTTTACCTCAGTGTTTTAAAACATTGATGGGGAAGAGAACCTCTTGGCCTTTGTTCTGGGACCCTCTCGGTATGCAAGAAGCCAGCTTTTTCTCTTATTCTGGGGCTAGAGCCCATCCTGTCTGACTATGAAGATAGCTTCTTGAGGATGTCTGTCTTTGCTGGAAAGCAGTTATGGGAAGTCCCATGTTGAAGCAGTTATTGTTGGAGAATTGGAAAATGAGGTAGTATTAAAAACCAAATTCAAGTAAATGAGATCTTGGGACATTCTCCCTCTGTTATGGATTCAATCAACCTTTGATTGCTTGTTCAAAGAACTTTAACTGCCGGATGGTCCTTGTGTGGACACACTGCAACTTCAAGTGGACACCAGTCCTGTCTTCAAAGCTGTCCTCAGTTTCAAGTAGTGTACAGAGAGCAAAAGTTGACCATAATGTTATGTTATGATTGATTGATGCAAAATGTCTCTGACTGTGATGATTTGTTGGAATCTTCTATTCTACTATTTTACCTTAGTGGTTCTACATAAGCATGCTGGCTGAACTGATTTTGTTTTTACACACAGATATCAAGGTTTAATATTATAATTATTGAACTTTTACAGCTGGGTTGTTTAGGGTTTTTTTTAAGTATTAGGTTGGAGATTTTCTTAGTAATAAAATCTACATCCTATGTTTCTATAAAATGCATATTGGAATAAACATTGCTTATTTTTTTTATTCTCAATGTTCTGCTTCTAAAGCTAATAATTTTTAGTTCTGAGGAGTTCATTCTCAGACAAACAAAACATCTTTCAGTTTTTGGGGTTTTGTCTGACACAGTAGTGAATGCAAGGCAATATCAAAACCCATCTGTAGAGTCAAAAACTAATATTTTTGGAAAGGTGTGTTTTGTGTTTGGTTTGTGGTTGTTTTTTTTAAGCTTCCCAATTTGCACAGTACCAATTATGTTTCCTCTGGCATAAACGTGGAAGTTGCTAGTTGGTAAATTGTTATTTATTTTTAATTGCATGTTGATTTTGTGATTTATTTCTTGCCCCTTTTAATCTCTGTCTGGCCATACTTATAGAAATTCACTCAGGCATGACACAGATTAACCCGTCTTCTAATTTTTTTAGTAGGTAAAGTGGGAGATGTCTCAAATACAGGAAAGTTCATGTAGCTGATTTTTCCATGGCTTACCAGTGGGTCCTCAGTGTCTCTACTGAGTTGAATTCCAAACTCTTATGAAGGAAAATGGGTTACAACTCCCTCCCCAACATTTCCACATGGCAACATTCAGGAAAAATAAAATGAATGCTTGCAAATGGACATACGTAGAACGGTATTTTTCCAAGGCTATCTTTCCTGATACATTAATGGTATTAAGGCTTAACTGGAAAAATACATCACCCTTACTGAGTTTATTGAATTCAGTTCTTGTGTTCAGTTGCAACCCCTTCTTTTTCTAAAGTCTTCCCAGCACAGTAAGGTAACAGAGTTGTGGTTTTACACATTATCGGATTCTGTTGTAAATCCTTACAACACACAGGCATTTTACAAAAAAAAAAAAAAAAGGAATGTCTCAGTGCCCAGCTTTGTAGAGGATGTAAGGATGTAAAGAATACAGTAGATATCCACAGCAGAAGAATCTGTATGTCTCAAAGTCTTCTGCAGCTTGGGAGCTTATTGGTAGCGCTGGAGTGCATATTGATTTTTGAAAGCCTTCTTCTGTGTGTGTTGGAGTTATTGCTGAAGAAAATCTGAAGAATGTGTATCACCTGCCACTAATATTTAATAATACTACAGAACTGAAACATCTCCGTCGGAGATACTATTTCTTTCTAAAGGATTTGCTTGGGCTTGCCATGCAAAGATGGAAGACTTCTTTTACTGGAAGGCTAGCAGAGATGAACATAGCTTTAATTTTTACTTGATGTTGTTTTCTGCTCTTCATTATAATGATGCTTATAATGGCTTCTCGGCTTTGAGAAACCAAACATATATATGTACCAAAAAAAAAAACAACCAAACCAACCAAGAACACAAGGGAAGGCAGTATGCAGAAATTTCTGCATGCTGTTTAAAAATAACTCTAAGTATTTCCTGTGTTATCAAATCTATGCAGTCATAATGTGGAAAATAATAAAATCAACTTGTATGGAGCAAAGCTTAGTTCCCCTGGCTTTTCTTGATATTTTAAGGTAATGGGACTTTTTGTTCATGTTTTTCCATTGGAGTTATTGGGAATTGTTCTGTAACTTCACAGCAGCAGCATTCTGGGTCTCCCATCAGCCCTAATCCATAGGCTCTTTACGATTAACTTGAGTGTAATGTGAAGTTCAGGCCTTCATGAAGAGTTACTGGAAGTGCATTGTAAGTCAGTTTATTACATCTTTGCAGTTACCAGGGTGGACCCGCTTCTATATGTAGGAAAGATGAAAATGACCAAATTCTCTTTGGACATGCTGTCTCTCTGCTGCAACGGCTGTGGAGTCATGAAGCCACTAGGGACACCAGGACATTTACTGTCTCTCTTCACAGCTCTTTTTTGCTTCCTGCATTTGCTCTGTGATTCTGGATAGAACTCGTGAGAAAAAAAAAAAAAAAAGGACATATTCAGGTGCTTTTTTGAATAAAGATGTTACCTTGAACTGTATTCTGGAAGTTGAATAGCATTGTAAGATTAGCAGAAATAATGGCTGTAGCCATTTCATGTGCAAAACCTTCAGAAATGAGCAGGGCCTTGGGAAGGAGAACTCCAAGGCCCACTGTTAATGGAGAATAGGAATTTTGTGGTCCACAGGTGCAGTGCTGTGGTAGCACAAACCCACAAAAGTAGAAATACCAAGCAAAAGGCAAAGGACAGGAAGAACAGGTTTCTGCTGCAAGCTAGATTTTCTATGGATGTGGCTTTTGTGGTGTTTCTGGAGAGCTGATAGCAAGCTGGAGATTATAAGGTAAAACCAATGCATAACAAATGGTAATCATAAGAACTTTATAAAAAAAGTATGAGAGTCTAAAATCTTCTTCTACTTTAGTAGGTTTATTATAATGTAGTGGTTAGGGACTAGAATGTTGTAAATACAAAGAGGTTCCTTAGGATGGAGATTGGTACTTTAGAGCCCAAATATATAGGAGGGAAAGTACGTAAGTCTACAGCCGTAATTCCTAAGTGGTTTATTAAAGTTTCATTCCCAGTACAAAGCACGGCCAGAGAGAGTGAGCAAGCTCTGATAAGGTAAAGTTCTAAAAAGGTGAGATCCCATCTTGTGTAGGTGGGTACAAATCTTACAGTCCTAGAGAAATCCCCAGTGCAGATAGCCTTGGAACAGGTGGAGAAATACTTTCTTAGCAGTCCAAATTAACTGCAAGGTCAATCCCAAAATAATGAGGTAGTGCAACTGAATTGGCTTCTTGGTTGTGTGGCGAATGAAAGAATCAAAGAGTCTCCCTTGGAAGACAGAAGCATCCATGGCTAAGGCATATCTTAGAGAAACTTCAAGCGACGACATCTTGGGTTTTGATTTGGTTTGGTTTTTGGTTTTTTGTTGTGGGGTTTGTTTTTTTTTTCTGTAGTTTGGCTTTACGTTTGGTAATCAGGTAATTAAGGATTTAACCTTTTGCCTCCCTAGGGGAGGCTTCCATTTCAAAAAGATTGTTAGTCCATAGCCCTAAAGGAAAACTCAAATGAATTTAAAGTTTTTCATCCCAAGGGTCACAAAGCCAAACACTGAAGTCTTCTACCTGAAAAACTGAAAAGTAAAATACAGAGAAATCAAGATGGATATAGCTTGCATTAGCATTAACAGAGAAGGAGAACTTTGCAAAATAGCTTTGGGATGTGTGAATTACTTTTGAATTTGTTGCCATTGTGTAGAGATACTACGTCAAAACAAGAGTCTTTCACTATCTTCCAATAACAAACAGAAATCCAGCAATAAAATAATAGATTAAACCATAGTCAGGCTTGAGCTGGTTGCAGCCATGCTAGCAGTAAGGTTTTATTGCTTTGCACTGTGAAAAGAGTGAGAAAAACATAATTTTTCATAGAAAGTCTTAGAACAGAATGAAGGGTTGGAACAGTATGGCAGGAGGAGATTCAGTTCGGAGTAAGAAACAGCATGCTAAGTCAAATCAAACTTAACGGTATCTCCCTTTCTCCACTCCTCCCAACATAGTACTTGTGAGCTGTATCAGTGGAAAACAAATTTATATTTTAGGTAGTGATTTGTTTATTCCTGTGTATCTCACTGATATCTCCTGCTGTGTATTGCTTTTAACCAAAACAGAGTTGTTGCTAACTGAAGACACCTTTCTATCTTTTTCTCCTCTTTAGTTTGTCTTGATGTTGTTTGAAATGTAAATTTTAGCAATTCCTGTAGTTTAGACCTGAAAAGCTTCTTGACCCTATCAGAATACCCCCAGTGGATTCCCTACTAGCAACAATCTTTCGCTGAATTTTGCATTTTCTTCCAGAGTTTCTGAGGGCTTCTCCCTTATCAGTCCCAGTCACTCGTGGAAGTGGAGATGTCTGATTCTGACTGGTAAAAACAACAGAAATGATTGAGTTTCACAGCCCTTGGGATTTGAGAGCAATTATTCTCAGCTACTGACAGCAGTGTCTGTCTGCCCACTGCTGTGTTCTTATTGCAAGTCGGGGTAGGGAGGGAAGATTAAATTTTACTCAGGACAAATGATAAGGTAGTGCTGCAATTACTGCTCTAACAAACTGTATTAGAAGTGGAAAAACTTGTCTATGCATAACTGAAGCCTCAAAACTAAACATAGTTTTGGTCAAGCCTGCCTCTGTGTTGTTCCTTGTTTTCTTTATTATTGTTTTTGCCTACCAATGAAAATGGGATGCCAGTTGCATCTGAAGGACTTAGAGAGCAGTGTTATTAACAATGTATTCTGAAACCACAATCCCTCCAAATTACTGAGAAGAGTGTTTTGCATTGAAGGAAAAAAAAAAATCCTTATTGTCGTATGAGTTTAATGATATATTGCAGAGGAGACCAGCTGCAGTGGAGGTAAGAGGCACTGCAGGAAGGCATCAAGGCAAGAAAACCTAAAAAAGGCTGGCAAGGAGCTCTTTTTGAGGACTTCTGAAGCCAGTAAAGGTGACATCTCAGTGCCAAAACCCGGCAGCTTGTGGGTGGGCTGCAGAGATGGCCTGGATGGAACCATGGCCCCCCTCAGCTGAAAACAGCCTCTCAGGAGTGCCAAGGAGCACACACAGAGGAGCTCAAAGCTCTGTTGGTTTGACAGGTGAGTCCTCATGGTCATTACCCGCCTTGACAGGAGCTTATCCATGGTCTTGACCCAGAGAAAGGTCATGCCCACATCCCAAACTAGAATGGAGGGAGGAACAGAGCTCCTGCAGAAACATGTGGCTGTCCAGGTCACAGGCTGCAGGGAGTGCCAGGACCTTCTACTAGTTACAGACAACAGGTGTGAGACATGCTGTATAAGATGTGAGCAGG
>VXBW01003937.1:405807-479004 GCA_013400375.1 Thinocorus orbignyianus | reverse complement strand
AACCCAGACAGAGCTCCTGCAGAAACATGTGGCTGTCCAGGTCACAGGCTGCAGGGAGTGCCAGGACCTTCTACTAGTTACAGACAACAGGTGTGAGACATGCTGTATAAGATGTGAGCAGGTCAACAATGTGCTCAGCATGGTCACAGAGCTGCAAGAGGAAGTTGAAAGGCTGAAGACCAAGAGGAAGGAAAGAAGCAATAGGGAGAAAAGCAGCAAGGGTCTAGGAGCCCCTACAGATAACCCTGGGCTGGCTGAAGACAAAAGAGGAAAAGGAAAGGCAGGCAGAAGTGTAACAGAAAAGAGTGAATGGAAGCAGGTTTGTGGTCAGGGCGGTAGAAAACCTCCCATTGTACCCATCTCTTCCTACAGAGTGCATCTTAGCAGCAGATAAGAGGCTTTGATTGAGGAGGACCAGTCAGGAGAAGTGGGTAAGGAGCACCCAGTCACACAGGTACCTCATCAGCCAAAAAAGCAAATACCTCGGATCAACAGCACACCCACGAAAAGCCCTGAAGGGTTATAGTTGTTGGGGACCCCTCTTTGAGGGGGACAGAGGGCCCAATATGCCAGGCTGACCCTCCTCAGAGAGAGGGCTGCTGTCTTCTGGGAGCCAGGGGGAAGGACATCACCAGGAAACTTCCTGGGTTAGTAAGGTCCTCAGACTATTATCCATCACTGATATTCCATGTAGGCAGAGAGGGGACAGCTACTCGGAGCCCAAAGACAATAAAGAGAGAGTTCAGGGAGTTGAGAGGCTTGATAAAGGACGCTGGGGTGCAAGCATTTGAGGAGGAACGAAGCTTTGCACAACACGGATTTGTCGCTGGAGTTGACTGATTCTTTAGAGAGCAATAGTGTAGCACTACTGTTCTGAAATCTGGATTGGAAAAAAAATAAATGTGAAATTAATCCTGAAAAAAATGAGGGGACAATCATTTTTGTCTTTGAAACCTGCTTTTCCGCTTTAACCGATTTAGTTACGTAGCTGCAGCTTACCCACTCTACTTGCAAAATCTTTATCATAATAAAAGTTGCATTCATTCTTACTTTAAAATTTAGGGAGGTGTTATTCTTTTGTTATCAAGATTAGTAATTGCTATATCAGGTGATTTGTCTATTATTATTTTTTTAACTTTTTTTGGTGTACATAAAGGATTCACTCAAGAGAGGGAGGCAAAATTTGAGCTCCTCCTGGAGACATGCAAATATTTTTCCCTATCTTCGATTAACCTTAGGTCCTCTAGTACAGATGAAATCCACTGATATTTCTGTGGCTAAAAGTAATGTGACTTAAAAAAAGTGGCCTTACAGTTGTAGGTGATATTGCATCAGGTTCCCTGCTATTTCGGACTATTGTGTTGCTTTTCATGCTCAATTGTACTTAAAACAAAGTTGTTTTGCTGATTTCTAGCCAGTGTAAATTAGGTCCAGAAGTCTGGACATGTGCTTTCACACTGTTGTTTCTGCAGTGCTGCAGAGAATTAAACAAGTGTCCCATAATATTCCTCTTCACTGCACATCACTAAACTGCAAAAGCTCTGGTGCTCGTTGACACTGAACATTGTGGATGCCAAAATTTAAAAAATTAGACAAACTCATGGAACAGAAATTTGTCAAGGGTTATAAAACACAGAGGAAGTTCCTGAAAAGCAGATCACTGGGAAAAATGGAGAATTAGCAGCTGGTCCACGATCCTTTATTCTTCATCATTCCCAGTCAGTTCTGGGGACCAGACTAAAAGGACGTTTGGCGTAATAGGGTACAGGTCTTGTCTTCTTATTGGTATCCACTCACTAAGTTAAATATCATATTATTGTTTTCATAGTTAGAAGCTTGAAAGTTACAACAGAGACTTAGGATGAACTGGAGGAACAGTCTTGGGATATGCTGGAGTTGCACTGAAACCATCTTTTGCTGTGTATTTAGATGTGATATTTTTGTCATAACAGAGCTAAAATCTGCTCTTAAATGATATAGTAATTGAAGGCTAAGATGTATAGGATTATTTTACAGTATTTCTAAAGAATTTTTATTACACTTTTCTGAAACTGTTGCTGTTTTAAAATATTTTTATTCATACTTTTCAAGAGTTTATTTTAGAAAATTACCTTGTTGCTTTGGAGATGGAGAATTGTATTTTTCAGAAAAATCAAGTCTCCTTTTTTCAAATTGAGTCAAGGGGAAAAAAAAATCTTTATGTGATATTAGGGCAAGTATTTGAATTTTCTCACATAGTGCACTGCTTCAGATGACATCCTAAGTCAAATCAAAATTTCTGTAAATTATTGCAAAATCTAGTATCTACCTGATTATTTTAATAGCTGTAGAAAGTTAATTGGTCTGGAAGCAGCACAGGTTACACAAAACATCCTAGTCCTTTACTCTTACGAAGTCACACCTTACTCTTACGAAGTCACACCAAACAGTATGTCACCTGCAACTAGAATTAGAATCTGAAGAATTACTCCTTTCCAATTGTCCAGCTGCATTTTCCACCAGTGATGTCACCCTTTCCAGCTGGCCACCAGACTGATATATCACTGTCTTGTTTTCTTTCAGGCTTTCAGCTGCAAAATGGTCAGCTAGACAAAAGCCTCATATATCTTTTTGTATTGAATTTATTAATTGCTTACTTAAATCAAGGTAATCTTGACATGTTCACTGGCTCTTGCTACAGTTTCAACTGTATTGAATTCATTACCAACTCCACAAGAAATGTTTAGCCATGAGCTTGTCAACATTTCCATTATTCTCAATCTAAACTCAAGTGGTGATGGTTCTACTAATGCCTTGAATATTGCTGAAGAAGAAAACGACAAAGACTGTAAGTGAGATTCATTCTCTATGTATTTTAAGCTTGAGGCAGGGGTGCGGGTGATTAAAAACAAGTTTTCCCACTCTTAAGTAAGGGAATTTGCAGTTCTCCATGGTAATCCTGAGTTCATTTCCTCATGCTTAGCTATATTGGAACGTAAGGCATTTAATTTAACATGCTGATGAAAATGAATTTTTATAACAGGGAAGGAGATATGGCAAGGGGATTCAGAATTTAATGGAATTAGCCTTTGAATTTCCTTGATGATAATATTTTACATTTCCATATCCCTCTTCATCTCTACGTTCCTGAAGCACATTACAGTTGTTCCAGGATTGCTGAACTCATCACTGAAAAGAGCTATGAGCTTTGGCAACAACAGGCCTTGTACTTCCTGAATTATTTCAGTCATACATGCCTCAACCTTTGCTTGCAGAAGCTGGCTGAAATAGATTCAGCTGGTGAAAGCTTGAATATTGGTGTGGCTGTGAAGTTCTCTCCTTTCCACTGTCACTTTTTCTGACACTCCTCACCATGTTTGCCTTTGATTGCCCTGATGAGGGAGGTTTGTACTGATCAGTCGTGCAAAAAACAAAGGATGGTATTCACTTCAGCCTGTGCAAACCAAAGTGTGTGACTTAATTTCGCAGCACACAGGAAATTATACATAGCTGATTTGGAGCAGGCAGTGAGTGTGAATACATTACTGAGTTGTTAGAGCAAGGTAATTTGGGTAAGGAAGTAAAAAGCTGTTGCACTAAGCCACATAATTCTAGTTTAGATAACACCAGTCCTTAGGGATAGAATTTCAAAGCTGTAGGAATCCTGCTGACATTGATGGATTACTCTGTGCCACTCTGAAAGTCTTTCTTTTTTTTTGTAATATGGGAGAGTCAATTATCTGTTATCCCAAAACAGTAGCAACTTGGCACATAAACAGATGGGTACATTGTGTCAGACTTGGTCAGACACTTCTTTTGACTGTGTGTAAATTTAGTAATTATAACTTGAGAGCTTTCAGGATCTGTCAGGAAGTCAGTGGCCAGACTTCATTGTGGTTCTGTGAAGTTGTACAGACTTTTCAAAGAGAATAAACAGGGACAAAGCTCAAAATTCATATCAAGACAGGGATCAGAGTTAAGAAAGTTCCATTTGTAAAAAGTGTATTTGTCCTTCCAAAATGTCAACTAAATCAACTGCTGAAGAAAATGCTGATGAAAGACTTCTAACAGCTGTAATATTTCATACAGAGAGCACAAATTAATAAGTAATGAAAATAACAAATTTTTTTTTCTTCTGTAACATTGGTATGCATTCATGTGCAGCGTATTTAGCTTTTCACAGACTACCAGTAAGAAAACAGTATATTTATTTATAGAACACAAAATAGGCAATGGAGATTTTGGAGAGTTTGCAATAAATTACTGTGTGAGTAACAGGAAAAAAAACAAAAAGAACAGCAAATTTTTACATATTCTCCAGATCTCTTAGCAGCACAATGTTTAACAGCACTAAAGAGATGTGACAGGCTTACTGGAGGCTTGCTTCATGCATTTGTATGATTCTTCAAGACTTCCTATTAAAAACTTTAAATAAATGAAAGCACCACTCTCTTAGAGGATTCTTTCTGTAGGCTTAGTAGCAAAAGAAGTAGGAAGGGGGAGAAACTGCAGGTGGAAAGCCTATCTGTCTGATTGCATACAGCTGGAGCAGTAAAATACCCTGAGGGATAAAATGCCCAATCTCTAAGAAGTATTCCCCTTTTGCTCCAGTACTAACAGCAAAACAAGCAGCTTTCTAGGGTTCTTTCTGCCTCAAACAAAGCATGGATGCCTTTTTCCTGGTCTATGAGAGGAAAAGTGCCTTCCAGGGCTAGAAGAGACATAATTTGGCTCCAAAGTGCTACTGCTGAGTTTAGCCACGTCCAGGAGCGAGCCCACAGTGACATCCAAGCGACAGCAGCCAAGTGGATGCTCATTTATGGGGGTAAAACTGGCTGGCATGGTGGTTTCTTGCAAGTTTCATATGGACATTCATGACAACTTCCTTCTGTAGTTATAACCAAGTGCCACAAATGTCCCTGTTTGCTTAGCAAACAAAATCCCAATTCTTCCAGTTGCATAATTGATGACTATGTGGTTGAATGAAGTAGCAATTTGTTTCTGAAAATTTTCATGCTGTTGAAAAAGTAGTCCATGTGCTATACAGTAGGACTGCAATCATATTAATGTGAGAAAACAGTTTAGGTTGCAGGGGGTAGGGGCGTTTCCCAATAAAATGGAAATAGAACATTTGATGTTATCATTTGGCACTTAATCATGGGTATTTGAAGACAAAGAGCCTTGGGTGGCATTTATTTTTTCATTATTTTTTCTCATCAGTGTCCTAGTTTCCAGCAGGGACAGGGTTGATTCTCCCCTGTCTCTACCCGGCACAGCTATTCCACCCCATGTGTGCCAGGCCCAGGGGCAGCAGGGAGCTAGCCGGGGAGAGGAGGGGCCACAACCGGAAGTGGGCTTGGTGACGTCATGGCGTAGGCGTATATATGGGTGGGCAGCGCTGGGGTGCATCTCAGTGGCGTCGGGGCGGCACGGCGCCGGGTGCGGTCGGTATTGTACTCATGTTTGTCTCCTCCATCTGTGTTACTGTTTCCCTGCAATACCTGCTGCTCTGGTGAACAGTTTTTATCTCAACCCACAAGTCTGCCTTTTCTTTCTCATCCACTCCACACTGCTGGGGGGTGGAGTCAAGGGACTGCCACGTGGCGCTTTTGTTGCTGTCGAGGCTAAACCGTGACAATCAGTCATGTCACAAACAGTCTCCCAGGGCTGGAAGAAGGCAACTAGAACTTATGTTACCAAAATGTAACTGCTGTCTGGATGGCTGATCTATAATGTTTTGTTTTGTGACTGTGTCTCTCTCTTCTAACTACAGAAAACCTATGGCATATTACTCTGCAACACCAAAGCTCATTCCTGGATGCCAGCTGCGTGTTTTTTCTCTGGTTGAAGTTATTAGGTTGTTTCAGCTACACCCTTACATGTGTGTATATATATATTTTGAAAATATATATACGGCAAAACTTTTTGTTCAGTAAAGTCTGTGGTTTGGATCGAATTTGATCCAGTATTAAAAAGCCAAATATTCATGCAACTAGATTTAACAGTGGCTCTGAAGTTAAATCTTGTTTGATAATATTCTCTATCTCCTAGAGATTTACGGTACTTTTCAATTTCTGTTAAAGGAAAAATATGACAGGAGGAGAATTAAACGTGTGGAGTCCCACATTTACATGTGTGATTGTAGCACTGTTGAATTGTGATGTCTTGATTAAGAGTTCCCTCTTATTTTTTTGTTTCTTGTCTGTTTCTATACAATTTTCATGTTCGTCTTTGGTCAGAATCCCATATTTGAAAGCTTTTTAGAGGTGTAATAAATTTGTTACTTTTAAATATTACGTGTAGCTACATAAAACTACTTTTACTGTGACAACTCATCTCACACACTTGAAGCCTCAATCTGTTAAGGGGCAGCAGGTATTTGAGGAAACAGGTATGTGATGTGACTGTATTTGGGAGTATCCATGAATGTAGTGTGTGAAATGGATGTTTGGTCATTGAATTTGACAAATACCGAACACCAAGAATTTAAAGAAGACTTAATCTTCAGTGGTGCTAAGATTTCATGAATAGTGAATGTATTCAGCTTTCTTGAGGAAAACTCAGTTGTAGTTGGAGAAGTATGGAAATATATTCAATATATCATCATAATATATCTCTCGTGAAAGCCATAAGAAATTAATTTTCTTTACAATCTATGATAAAATGGCAACTCAGCATCAAGGATAGCCTCAGGTGAAAAGTAAGTTATTTCCTCCAGAGAGAAGACTTATGGGAAATGTGCTAATAAATATCACCTTTATACTCATGAAGGTTGCCAACAGTAACCCTCATAGCTGGTACAAAAAAATCTTTGGAAAAATGTTTTACTTAAAAACTGTACTTCTCAGTAGGAGAGAGGTGCTTCCTACTTCACATCTATGCAGTATTTGGATGGGACTGTACGTCTAGAGAAGCAAAGGGAAGATGGGAAAATAATTCTGGAAAACAACAACAAAAAAAAAATCTTGAAGTAGTAATGGGTATATTCTCTACTTTCTTTGCAGGGTCTTTCATTTGGTAATATGCTTCTATGTCATTAAAAGATACCATAAAGTTCATATTATTCTACACATCTGCAGAAATCTATGTCTGTGGGTCATAGGCTATTAAAATTGTTTTCTTAATTCAGTAGTGTACATGAAAATTCAGCATAGTTTCTGAATAATTTTTCACCTTCTTATGCATATAGTACCTGTGGGGGACAGAATGTGAAGCAGGTGCAATCAAATAATGAGGTCTGTCAGAATGAAAACTCATAGGTATCTGTTGTTACTAATAAAATGTTTCTCTACTGCCGGGAAATTTATGGAAGACTCCCAACAATTTCATTTCCATGGTGATACCTGTTAAAACTATGAAACACCAGCATGAATCCCAGCCTTACTAAAAGCTCCTGAGTGTCTTTAGCAATTAACTGTGTTTTCCTTTCTGTAGTCATACTGCAATTTTACATACAGAATTTAAAAAAAAATAGGATGTGTGAGAGAAGTATTTAATAGTACATTGATAAAATATATCTGCATGAAGATTGTGAAGGTTTTCCAAAGAGTAAGACGAATTCAATTTTCTTTCTGCCGTTGAGTAGAAGCGAATTTTTTTCCTTCCAGAACTACCTAAGATTACTTAACTTGAATTAAAACAGTAAATGAGACTTCATTTTACACAAAATTTGGTAGTTGTTTACACATGAGTACTTCCTTACACACTGACAATATTATTGAGCTGAAATGTATAATATAAGTGTTTGATATACAAGATGTGTGATGAGTCTGCTTTAAGCATGGATGAAGATACCATTTAAAGCATTCTTACAGAGCAACCAACTACGCTCAGTGTTGGAGTTTTCTTGTTGGGGAGGTAAAGGGTTAGCTACAAATAGTTGACTGAAGTAGTTTTATAAATTATGAAAAACTGGAACTGCAAAACCTCTGTGCCATTTAAACATGCAATATTTGAACTATAGTTCATCTGAAACAAACTGTTTTGGTGATTATTTCTTCTTCTTTGTCTCTCAGAGCTCTTACCTCGAGACTTTATGATGCCTTAAACGTAACTTAATTTCTGTGGGAATTCTGTCAGAATGATAAACTAGACCAGGAAAACGTATTTTTGTTGTCAAAATTTTATGTTTTACTGTATTTCCTCTTTTTATATGACAGTAATAACAGTTTCTATTGACCATTAAAGAAGAATTTGGTAAGGTAGTTGGCTTTTGTTGTCTTCCTGACAGTATAGTTTTAATGATGTTTATTCTTGTGACTAGCCTAGATCTGCTGAAGTTGTTAGAAGTTGCTTCAAAAGTGTCAATGAGACTTACTGCACAAGTACATCCCGGTATAAAAAATACAGCAGAAGATATAGAAAACATCGAGAAAAGAACCTGATTATATCTGCAATGGCTTAAGTAAAATGCTCATGTAATGGTGTTAATGCAGGATGAATTCCAGCTGAAACAGCATTTATGGTCAATATATTTCACCTCAAACACGAACAGTTTCATCTAGAATATAAGCCCTTGCCAAGTATATTTTCAGCTCAGGACTGTGCCAGTAGGAATGGGTTGTGTATGTTTTGGAGAGTGTGTTGTGGGGAGGAGGGGGGGAGGTAAAATCAGAGAGGCACTTTCTGCCTGTGATATGGAAAGCCTGAAGCTGGAGCCACAGAGGCAATGTTTGCCTCCCCATCTCAGCTGGGTCTGCGGCTTTAAGGCAGCTCAGCACCTTCTGGGAGGCACAGGGCATGAGGGTGGTCCCATGCTGCTTGTTGGGTATAGGAGGTGCTGCAGGAGAGGAACTTCTCCATCATCAGAGGGGAAGTCTAAATTCTAAATGCACATCTTCCATTTTCTTTGCCACTGTTTATTTTGTAAGTTAATTCTAATTTTAAAGCACTGCCATTGAGGCTTTCTTTCTTTGTTTTGCTTTGGCCCACAGGAGAAGGAAGGAACTGATAAATACCACCATGTGCTTTTTTTTACAGTATTATTTGTAACTATTCAACAGTAAAACTGACCGTGCTGTTGATTTAAATATTTTATGGTTAACTTGCAGCAAGTTAATGAAGACTGGGAATTTGGGATGTGTTTTATCTCTCACCTCGTACCATGCACTTCTAAGTTTTTCCTTTTGCTGTCGTAGTTGTCTTTTAGGAAGGTACAGACCATCATAGCTACTGACATTGACAGAAATTTTGGAATTTCCTATTCTTAGGTTTTTAAACGTTTAGTAAATTTCTGCATCATATTTCTAAATTTTACTTTTTTTTTTTACAATGTGTATGGTTTTTAAATGTAAATTGATTGCAGTGAGGTTGAGTGGCATACAGTGTATTTAGCGTAAGAATCTCAGCTTTGTCTTTGAAATAAGTAGACATTGCAATGGCTTTGACTGTTCTGAATCATGAACTTGATTGTGGAGTTGGATATCTGTTAACCTGAGGATCTGATGGACCACTAATAGTTTTCCATGGCATACGTAGGATTCATATATTTTACATCTGAATTTGCTGTCCTTTTAAAGACCATGAGAACTAGGAAGCTTTCTTCCACAAATACATATGTATTTGTCTCAGAGGAGCAAATGTACAGTAAAAACAATCTTTCAGAGATTTAAAATTAGGTAACGTTGTAAGCCTATATATATTAAGGATTTTTGGAGGTTCTTATAGAGGGTATTTTAGTAAATTATGTCGAGAAATGTCAAAAATATGATTTTTTTTTTAAGATGTTGACTCTAAGTACTGCTTATTGCTTTGTTAGAGCAAAGCCACTGTTACACGAATTTGCTGGCCAGCTTGCCTTGAAAACCATCACACATTTTGCCATAGATTTCACTGATGTGGTTACAGGAACCATATGATTGGGATTTGAGGATAGAGAACATTATGATTATAATATAAGATGATTACATGAGGTAACTGCCCTGCCAGCTACTTGTGGTTAGGAGCAGAGCTGTCTTCTGCAACACATTTGAATTTGTACTTTTTTCTTCATTGCTGACTTGCAGTGTAGTCTCTTCTGCTGTAGTCTTTTCTGCTGCTCGTAGGGGTAACAGGACTCAGTATTTCAGGGGTCAATATTATATAAAACTAAGTTGTATCTTCCATTCTAATGTATATTTGTTGTGGTTTTTTTTTTTTCCCCCCTTTCAGGAGGACACAGATCACAATTACTATACTTCGAGGACATATGGCCCATATGATTCTACCAGCCGGGATTTGTGGGTTAATATAGACCAAATGGAGAAAGACAAAGTAAAGATTCACGGGATCCTTTCCAATACCCATCGACAAGCAGCAGTAAGTTATTAAACCTTTTTCTTCTTTGACTGACTATTTTCACCAGTGACCAACACTAAATACTAATATACTAATTTTTAGTACACTGATACTAAATAGTGTGATTTCTGTTCACAGAGATTTATTTGAGTTAAAGTTTAATAGCAACACTGTTGTTATTAAATGATTTCAAGTTGCCTTTTTGCACCGACGATAACATTTCTTCAGCAATACCTTTACAGATATATTTAAAGTTCTCCTCTGTTTTTAAGGATCACAAACTATCAAACAGTAAACTAGTTGTGTTGCAGATATCTGAGAGAATTTTGCCATTGACTTCAATAGCAGCAGAACTGGGTTCAGAATTAAGTTGCTGAAGTTTAGATCTCCCAAGTGGAAGTGGGACTTGCATTTTGTACTAAATGTCACACTCGTTTTTTGTTTTGGAGAACTGATAACGTATATAATAGTTGTTTACTCAAACACTGAACTAGGTACAGGATCACCTCATACTTGTGAAGCTCAGTTCCATGTTTTATCTGTCTATTCTAGAGTGCATGGAGAATAGACTGACATGTGCATGGAGATGTGCAGGAAGAATACGTTTTTACTCCAGTGGCTCGGAAATTCTAATATTATTCCTGAAAAATGAAATGTGCTTTCAAGCAGCAAAAGTAAAAACACATTTATTTCCATTGCTGTTACGATATTGCACTTTAAAAGATTCCTTAAATCTTGTTGGTTCTTTACTATGGTATTACACTGAACAATTGTTTGTATTAAACATGACTACGTTGCCAGAATTTAGGACATCACTTTTTGATTGATATTTATATTATAGCAATTCAGAAGACTGTTAAAGGGCCACAGTTGTCTTTTGAAGCAGTTTAATGATTACGTTAATGTTACTAGGTAAAACAGGCAATAGTGCATAAAAGAAAGAGGGAAGGTTTGGTTAGAAAATTGATGTTTCTAACAGTGTTCTCAGAAACTAGGTTTGGTAGAGCAAGGACATAATTGAAATTGTGCACATACATAAACATAACATACACCTCAGCTGTGAAAAATTTAAAACATGGGGAAAAAAATGTTAAATTTAATTCATGTGCTGTCTTGCCATTTGGGATTTTGATTAGTAATGTTTAGTTGTGTATCTATATATATACTTATACAGAAAAAGTCATTAGAACCTATTCAGTCCAATTAATACAATGTAAATCAATTATGCATTCTAATTAAAAACAAACAAAAAAAGGGCTAATGCATCCTTTCAGAATTCTGTCTTCCATTTAAGTAGAAAGAAAACCTAATTTAAAGTTACTGTAAATGTTCAGCTCTTAATCTCATGCTAAGTAATTCTTTAAGCATTTCTGGTGGATGTAAAAATAGTTCTTCCTGAGAGAAGAAATACTCACATATAATCTGAAAATAGTAAACCCAGGGTAGAAGGGATGGTAGGGAAAATAAAGACAAAGTGCTTCCCCCACCCTGCCCCAGCTTTTTTCAGTGTATGGACTATTGCTCTTTCTCAAGCGGAGACATCAGTTTAGGGTTTGTTAGTCACCAACAACTTATCTTCATGCCAATTTTTACTGTAGTAGCTCCTTGTAATAACAAATAAAAATGGGCTCCATACCCGTAGGAACTCCATTTGGACTTCAGGCCATTATGGATGTGATGTGCTTTTTAGGCGATATTATGTTTACCCAGTGAAAAGTCCTTACCGCCCTGGCTAAAAGTCCTTATTTCAGCACTCCTTTCTGTCCTGGCTACTGCTTCGTTCAGGTAGCACACCAAGTGATGATTTTGGTTGGCCACAATAATCAGTGAGCTTTGGTTAAGGAGTGGAATAGATGAGAAAGGAGAGTGCCGTAGGCGGAGAGGGAAAATGAGTTTGAATTCAAATGGTGCTTTATGGTGAGCTTAGGTGAGGAGAAGAGTCTGTTCTCCAAATTACAATTCTCTGATGTAAACTCAGCTGATTAGAGGACGGTCACCTGTAGGTTGGCAGAGTTAATTTTTATTTTTTTTTTCCAGCAAGTTCTTTAAGTAGTTTGTTAACACTTCTGTTTAGTATATTTTATAAATCATTTCAGGTCCTAGTTAACAGCATATAAGGGTTTGGGAATCAGTGTCATGTGAGTTTGATGGAGGCATTGCCTTCCAGTGACCATCCTTCATCAGACCCAGGTAGCAGCAGGATGTCAGGGAGAGCACTTAAATTTGAAGGGGCACGTGGCAGAGGAGCAAACCACCTGCAGCCAAGGGAGTGAGGATCCCATAAAACTTAGACATTGCTAAAGCCCTAAACATTTTAAGGGAAAACGCTACACATCTTTATTAATCTAATTCTTGTGAGAGAGTTATGTCTGTTAATGTATTTTATTTTCTGAAGTCTGCTTTCAGGGGTTTAAGTGCTATACAGCATTGTTTCCTATTAGCTGTCATTAATTCCAGATTAAGAATAGCAAGACTATTTTAGAGAAAAATAAAAACCAATGAAACAGGTGTTTGAAGTGGAGGATTGTTCATTTTGTTCTCTCTTAAGTTTGTGCAAAATACCAATTTTATTTTCTGGTGTTCTTCCTTTCAGAGAGTGAATCTGTCCTTCGATTTTCCATTTTATGGCCATTTTCTACGTGAAATTACTGTGGCAACTGGGGGTAAGTGACTTTTTAACCATTCACTTTGAGTAATATGAGAACAGTTTTTTGCTGCTATTTAAAATACCTTTTTCCCCCGTATATGTCAAGAGGCGAACTTCAGCATTTATTTAGGAAATTTTGCTTTTCACAGAAAGAAAATTATAAAACATCAATATGATGAAAAACCTCCATCTGCTCAAGTTGAACTCTTATAAAAACCTCTCAGTGTAGGAGTTTGTAGCATTAATCGTTTTCTATTTAGGCATTTCCCCCCAGAAATCATGTGTGTGGATCAGGAGCAGTTGCACCTGTGGAGATAGTGCTGGAGCCAAAACAAGGGGGGAAATAGGTTTTGCCTGCATGAGGGCAGAGGATTTACTCTACAAAGATAAGAAGTGCTGCTAGAAGTACATAACTTGTCACCTGTATGGCAAACCCATTTGAATGTTTTGCCTTGGTGTGGTACAGTGTCTGCAAGAGCACCACAGTGTTTCTCTCTCCCTTCTGTGAGTACACCCAAGCATCCTCTGGTCCTTGAACATGTCCAGCAAGTTCACAGAACCTGGCTGGTTGGTGTTCTACTTAGAGGTGTGACAGGACAAGCAAAGAGAAATAGGGACCACCATCACCAGGACCAATCCTGTCCTGTCCCTAGTCACGGTTTCTCCTTCTCATGCTGTGGGTGACCAGATGGCCAGGATGAGGATGCCATATCCCGTTGCAGCTCTGAATGGGCAGGGTATGACTAAAAGACACGGGAAGAATTGCAGCCCGTGCCTCAGCAGTATTAGGAGCTGAAAGAGAGGATTCTGTTATGCCCTGTGTCAGAATCTCCATACAATAGAGGGACAAAGGTGAATAAAAGCTCATATTAAGTGGTTGGTTTGCAGCCAGAATGATAAAAAGGGACGCAGAATTACGCAATTACTTCAGTACAAGAATTTTCTCTTCTTGATGAGCAATGACATTTTGATGCCGATTTGGATCAGATGAGCCATGAACTACTGATTGGGATTTTGAGACTTCCCTGATTTCCATGCTGCTTTGCTTTTAGTTTCATTTTGGTGCTTGATCATCAGTGTCTAGTTTGTGTTCTCTAATAAGAGGAGTTCATTTGATGGGGTGCCAAATCAAGTGTATGATGTGTATAGCATGAAGGAATGGGGTTAAAACAGCAGCAGTGGGACGATAGGACCAGTGTTTGTTCTAGAAATGCTCCTTGTTCTTACTGCTGAACGTGGTTCCTTAAAAAATCACAAAGTTCACTCTTTCCCCAAGTAATTCTTGTGTGGTGACTCTGCTGGGCCTTCACTTTTAATAGAAACCCTGAACTCTCACCACTGCTGTCACCAGTCTTCCCCATCCACCCTCAAAGACTCAGGAGTAAAGGTATGCTCCCAAGGAGAGCTTTGTAGTAGTAATTTGTAAGGGAAATATTGAGGGTTTGGGTTTGAGGTGTTTTGTTGGGTTTTGGTTTGTTTTTATTTTGTTTTGTTTGTAGTGCATTTGGGGAAGTTAGGTGTTTTCACTTCGGGGGGTTTTTTGGGGGGGAAAAACGTGGAAGCATTCTAAGAATAGCTGGTGCTCTGCAGCACTCTTCCCTCTTGCTATTAGCAGAACACTGAATGATAATTCTGTTTTGCTTTGGCTTTTTTTTCCTACTTGTACTAAATAAAATAATATTGGTGAAAGTAGATCTATGGATTATGTTCAAGCTAAATAGGACTATAGCATCAGTCCTTCTTTTACAGGTGACTGACATTAGCACAGAGATACTTCTGTCTTTCATGTGAAACATCTATGATTTTCAACCTCAAAAGTAAACATGTAAAATTAAGACACAGTCAATAACGTCTTTAAAAATAGTATCTTAACAAAGCCCAGCAACTATAAGTCATCCTGTCAAACCAGGACAGGATGCAAACGTTTCCACAACTTTTAAGACTCCTAGACATATTTAGTTGAAAAAGAAAGACCTGTTTCTGTTCTAACTCCCTGATAAATATTTTACTTTGACTGTATTTTTTAATTTTGTTAGTAGGTCGTTGGTGGTGCAGTGTAGCTTATAGCCTAACAACAAAGGATAAAGACAAGTTCCAAGTTCTTTTTATACTGTATGGCCTACTATTTCTTAGTAACCAAGATTTTTACAACGGTCTTACTATTATTAGAGATCTGGAACCCCTCCAGAGGTTATTCTGAGATCAGAAGAATGACAGAGTTAATACGTACAGGAGTCCCGTGTGACAGATGTCCACTTCCTGGAGAGCAGGATATGATTAATTAGGGTAATAACAACACTGTAAACCATTTTTACCTCCAAATCATAGATTAAATAACCTTGTTAAAAGGACAATGGCACATTAAATCCCTGGCACAACAGAAAAACATCTACCCAAACGGTTTCTGCCATTCTTTATGGAGGTGGTGTTGTAGTACAGTAGGGTTTCCAAGTTACTTAAGATTACTTTGAAATTGCTGATGTTTAAAACTCAACTTTTTCTTCAGTTTAATTAAGATTTATTTCCTTTTCCAAATGTTTTTGCTGAGCTGATTTTGCTTTACTAGTTGAAGGAAGAATAAAAAGTGAAAATAACTAGTTTGAGGACTTCATTCACTGTTGTCCTTAGTTTGCATTTGACAAGGCTGTTTAATTCCTAACTAGGAGGTCAGACAGTTGATAGTATTATTAACATAATTTGTGGTTCTTTTGGATGTGGGCTCTCTCTCCCCCCATTCTTTAGAGAGCATTTTTAAATCAACCTCTGGAGAGCTCTCAAAGCTTTAATAATAGTAGATAACAAAAAAAAAGAAGCTGAGTTTCATTTTTTATGAAGATTTCTAAAGTTTGTGCTCTACAAGTCACAAGCGTGGTTATTTCTGTAATGACCACTCATGAGTTAGTGAGTCATTATCCAGAAGATAAACTCATGAAGTCGTGTTTGTTGCCTGTCACTGATAGAACCTTAACAGAGCTCAGTGGCCGTGGGGGTGAGAAAAGTGTCTCTGTTATGGCTATCCAGGCAGAAACACAGCCCTTCTAACTGGAGTCCTTGAAGCTCTGTGACCCAACATCCTGCTCAACATGCTTCATACTTGGTTGTATTACATTTTCATGCTCATGGTAATAAATCCCTCTTACTTATTGTCAGTGCCTTTCTTCTTTTTGTTTATAAGTCTGTTTCCTAGTGCAGCCTTGTATCAGATACTGTAAATTATTTAGGAATTGTTCTTCCTTGCGTGGCATCTCTCATTGGTGTTGCTTCTCTATGGTATTGCCATACCTGTAGCAGCATTGCAGAGGAGGGTGGTAGCTATCCCAAATTATTACAGATTTTCATTAAACTTTACATTTGTTGCCTGACATTAATAAAGTTTTTAATTTTTCCCTTTGGGTTTTTTTCTAAATTTCTCCTGATGGTTTGAATGATCAGAGGTCATAAGGGGTCTTAAGGTAGTTTTAGTCTCTTTTCTTTCCATGGAATAACTGAATACTGTTGTCTATAACCCGTAAATCAAGAACGTGCAATAGAACCAAACTGCTTAGAAACATAAATTGTACTTGATTTTACCATTTAACTATAGATATTTGGAAGCAACAAGGGGAAACAGCAAATAAAAATATAGTTCTCTATCATCATGTACTGGGAAAACAATTTTTTGGTCATGGAAGTTTTCTCTAGAATTACGCTATCAAGGAAATGATATATTTGTCCCAGCCCCAGTCAGGTCATGAACTCCACAACAGTGACTCTGAATGTCTGTTCACTGGGGTTGAGTTTTCTTCTATCCTCTGTGCTCCCATGATTTTGTCTGTAGCTGGAAGCATACAATAGTGGAAATTGCAGTGAATACATAGAAAAGGTGTTTAAAATTTGACCAAAGTACCTGTATAGCAAAAGTTTTCCTCAAATAGACATGTAAATCTTAAGGTTAATTTGGGGCTAATTCTTAGTAGAGATGTCTGTAAGTCTATGGTGGCAATAACTTCCCTTATTTTGACGGTTTCTTTACTTTAACTTTGCTTTTTTTTTTTTTGCTTTTTTTCCTTTTTTTTTTCTTTTTTTTTTCTGGCAGTGCAACATCTGGAAGTTCCAAAACAGAGTACATGATCCTGCCAGTCAATATGACCTTTGATTTAACCAGTCTTTCAGAAGTTGTCATTAAAATGAAAACCATGTGTATATCACCTAAAAAAGTTGCAGTTTTTTGATAAGTAACTGTCAGCTTGGTTTCTGTTACGTTTTTTGTTAAGCTTTTTCAAAGCTTGTTTCTGTTAATTTTTCTCTACACATAGTGAACATTTCTAGACCAATCCAGAAAATTCTATCATGACTAGAATTTTCTGACATTGAGGTTAGTTGGTTTGAGGCATCCATCATGTTTTATTCCCAAAGCCATTAACTGCTTTGCAAAACAGAATTTAATGCAAGTATTAACATGCTAATTACAACTGTACACTTTAATGTTTTGCTAGCAAATTCATTTCAATTAATTATGGTATCATTAATTAAACAAAATGTTCAGAATTGAAAGGAACTGTTGTTCTTTGAACATTAGTCCCAAAAATATAGCAGCAATTTTGTTCAGCAAACTTAAAATGGATATTAGATCTGTGAGCTAGATCCTGAAGTCTCTGGTTAATTTTTCACTCTGTCTTAATTCAGGCAAGTAACTATCAATACTGAAGCTCAAAAAGAGAAAAGGTCTGAATCTAGGAGAGAAGATGAAACGCAGTGGAAGGTTGAAGCTTAGTTTGCCCTGAGACACGGAAGTGTAGACCCCAACTAAATGAACTGTATTAGGATAAGAGGGTGCTTACAATTAGGGGATAGGATGAGTGAGAGGAAGGGGTTCCTTGTTGGAGTTGCAGTGGTGTATTAAGGAGCCAGGAGACTTGTGGGGTTGTTAATGTCTAACTTTGACAAAAGCTCTGTTACCTGTCCTCTTCGGAAAGGTTTTGCTTTTTTTTTTTTTTTTTTTTTTTAATGTATTGATTTAATTGAGTGTATTGAATTAATTATATCGACTTAAGTGCAAAGGGCTATTAAAATCTTTTCAGTCAGTTGGTCCCATGTGCATCTAAGTGAAGACTCTTTCCTTTCATCTGTCAGGGAAACTTGTTTTAGGCCTCAAATCAGGCTGCTGTAAATGCAGTGTTAAAATTCTGGATGCAAACTCTTGTACATCGTGTAATAATATTGTTGTCTGGTACCACAGGACCATGTACTCTTACTGATTATTCATAAGAGCCAGGAAAACTGAGGGTCTCGTCTCCTTCACATGTCATCATGCATATCTGTAAATATCATATATTTATGTTCTTATTCCTGGAATACTTACGAAATTCACCTTGTTCCTCATTTTTCTGCTGAAATCTACAGACTACTGCATTGACTGGTGATTTGGCTTCCTTAAGAAATGCCTGTTAAAACAACTAGTCACATAAACAATATTCTGAACTTACTGCTGTCAAAACAGGCTACAAAGCTCCTCGTATTGCCACAGGTAGCTTCCCTAGTTGCCTATATTTAGTATCAGGACAACTCTCCAATTCAAGATAGCTACTTTGTTAAATCCATGTCCTGCCAGGGCAGGTAGCACCAATACTCACTCCTGCTCCTGTTCTAAAATAGCTGAGCATATCTACAAGTTGTAGCAGAGCAACAGTCAAAGGGTAAGGTGTCAAAGTCTGTGGGTTTTTTTCCATTTAGGTGGATAGCAGTAGATAGAAGAAGTACCTAATTGGCAAGGCTTTTGCATGTACATAAACTCTTTTAATTCTGTCAGTAAAGGGTATTAGAAATGTTATATTTGGAAGAAGTCATATACTACTATGTGACTTCAAGCAAACAGTTTTTAAAGCTGTGATTAGGTAACAGTCCTATCCAGTTGATAATTTTTTGTTCAGGTCTTTCTCCACTTTTGTACTGTGTGGTTTAATACCTTAAATAGTATTTCAGCAACTTATAGGGTGGTGTATAGCAAGGAGCTTATGGTGATGCAATGTTAGTACCATAGTTAGGCATTTATGCTCTCTTACCTTTGTAATTTAGTCTAATACTTCTGCATTGCATTGCATTAGCTTTAGTATTTCTAGTATGATGCAGCTATACATAGTATAGATGTGCTTATAAAGGCCCAATTTAAAAAAAAACAAATAATTTGAAGAGCCATCATCTGGAGAATGAGTTAATCAGTAAAATGAATTGTAAGAAAAGGAAATTTAAAGCTTTGAAACAGTGTCCTAGTTTGCAACTCATCGTATCTTGGAAGAGAAGCTTATTTCTTCCCCTTTTGTTTTGCTTCAAGCTTACTAATTCGTTGGGCTGCTGGCAATATGTCCAAAGCAATTTTAGCAAGTGACAGTAGGTTTGGTTTCTTGCTGCATTAGCGAGTGTGGAGTTTTTGGTTGTTGTGCAATAAGCAGCTGCTTGTTATCTGAAAGAAAAGTTTGGAAGCTTATGCAGGCTTAATTAAAATCAATGAAGGATTTTAAAGTGAACATTGAAATTATTACTGGAAAAATATAATTAACAAAGTAAATTGCATCCTAAAATGGTTCCAGAGCAGCCCACAGGGACCCAGTGCCAGTCCTCACTGATGAGGAAGCAGGAAATACTCTGTGGAAGCTGAAAGAATGCAGCAGCAAAGACAACTGGAACAATCTTACCGGTGGCACAGCCTCACATTAAGAAGGGGCTATTTAGTCACTTAGTTTTACATGTTACCAGAAGCATTATTAAAAAATAGTAGATACACTTCCTCTTTCTTCTTACTACTAAAAGTACCTGCTTTTTTGTATCCAAAGCTTCCGATCAGCCATAATTTCCATTTCCTATCTGTGTGTCTGAAGAAAGACTGCTAGAGAGAACAAAAAGCACATGAATCAATCCTAGTAAGCCTTTTTATGTTTATTACTTCAGATAAAGTATTCTAATTTCCCTACTTGTTATCTGTCAATGTCAGAGGAAATGTCTGCGCCTGGAATTTCGTTAGCATCTCTAACAGACAGTGTAAAGAGTACAGACTTCCTTCATATCTCTACTGTGCTGCAATGTGTACGTGATGACTGTTCCCCTCTGACTCTTGGAGAGCCTTAAGAAAAGCAAATGCTGGTGCGTGGTTTGCATGCTCAACAGTCAGAAAACGGAGGGCATGCAACTGTTGCCTGAGTCACATTTTGAAAAATCACTTGCTCGTTGCCAGCTTCTTCATTATAACATCATTCCTTACTTGGCAACAACCTTGTCTCAAGCCAGTCCCTGCTAAATTCATTACCCTTGCAAATTTTTCAGATTGATATCAGCCTGTTTTCTGAAACCAAGGCCATTAAAATAAACAGATTCCCGTGGTTCTTTGTCAGTTTTGCACTGGCACCTCAATTTCTTTGCTCACTTCCCACTCATTACAATCTTGGCCTTGGCTCCATTCACATCCTTTCTCCACTTCCTTCTGCCAGTGTTGTCATTTGGCTATGACATCCCCAACCTTCAAACTTTTTCATACACGTGCTTGCTCCTCAGGAGGTGGTTCCATTTGTGAGCATTGAAAAGAAGCATTTAGGAATAAATAATGGTTTGCTTCTTAACAAAACTTAGGGAAAAATATCATCAGAGATCTTAGGTGTTTTTTCCTTGCTACATCTTGTACTGAGAATTTTGTAACAGAGCTTTGATTTAATGATAAGAACATGTCATGAGAAACAGAACAAACACAACAGAGTTTTTGTTGATTTCAAGGAAAGTTTTCTCAAAAGTAGATACTTGTTTTCACCTTTAAAGTAGAGTCAGCACTTTAAGGCTCAAATGGTTATTGGGGGAAAAAATATATGTTTTTCAGCTCAATATTGTTCATTGCCTCAAACAGGTATGACCTGAGATGACTTGTTGCCAGAGGATGTGGAATGAGCGTGTGTGTGAGCGAGTGGGGATGTTTAGTATGTAGTCATAGTGCTATCAACATAGCTAGAAGTCTGCTTTGCAACACTGATTCACTACCAAAAAAAAGGCACTGCTAATTGAGATGTTCCAAGTATAACTGAGGAAAATTCTGCTGTGTTCACTTTCTTCTTATGGTCTTGTGGAGATGAGTAGAATTAATAACAATTTTTTCATAAGCACACAAAAATTATGCTAATAAGAAAATGTTCTGTAGAATCATAAAATTAGTTAAGTTCCAGTAAAACAAGCAGTCCCAGAAGAAGACATCTGAATTGCCACAGACCAGTAGCTCATACATTTTCATGTTAATGTGTTTTGACAAATACACATTTTCTGGCCAAATTAAAAAAAAATTAAAGGAATTTCCAGGAAGCTTTTTGAGACCATAATGTGTGCCCCTCTCTGAACATGCCTGTCTTCCTACGTCTTGGAAGGACTAACATCACCACCATGTGCCTGAAGCATTGAGACAGCCTTCCCTGGTTTCACAGACATACCAACAGTCCTATAGAACATGGATTTAGTCATGGAAAAAGATAAGTTACAAAGAGGCATTGGTGCAGTTTTTCAGAAATATTCTGGATGACACGGTCGTTTGATTTGGTTTTAGGTAGCTCTGCAAGAAGCGGAAAATTGGACTCAATGGTCCTTACGCGCCCCTTCCGACTTGAGATATCCTATGGGTTTATGTGGTTTAGTTCCATTTATTTTGCACACTTGCTTCATGTTCTAGCATGTTGCAGTAACTATTCTAGACATGGCTTTTATTTTGGAACTACTACCTCTAACCCATAATATAGTAATAATTTGACATCGTGTGTGTCATTTTGATGGTGGCCTTCGAGTAGGCTCCTGGTTCAGTCTCGAAGAGCAGCTGTTGTCATGCCTGTTTAGTGTACCTCCAGGAAATGATAAGGTAGCCAGAATCACTAGCATGTGGTTCTTAGTCTGCCTCACCAACCGTTCCAGATCTCCGCTCTTAAAAAGAATAGGAAGGAATAGATGAGGGGTTAAGGCCATCTGTGCGAATGCTGCTTCTCCTTCACGCGCTTGTGGGTTCAAAGCTGCCTTGTATTGCGGGAGACAACGTTGGTATAACTTAGCAGGCAGGGTCTGCCCTGCGGTTCTGGTTAGAAGTACTTTAACTTCACCCATTATGATACTACAAGATCTGTTCAAGCTGAAGTATAGCCCATAACTCTGCTTTTAATCAACCTGAAAAAAGAAAGCCCGGCCTTGTGAAACTGCATCATGACCCTTGATGCCTAGGGCCACTTAACGTGAAAAATCCTTCTGAAGCTATTTGCTGGAGTAGAAATGATGACTTTTGATTTCAAGATGCTGCATGTACCAGTCTGGTATGTGCCTGCACAGCTGAGAGCAGAAACAGTCTAAAGGCTGTTGAAGAGAACTAGAATGATGGCTGGTTTAAGACTCAAAGGATTTAACTGGCTTGCTAAATGATGAGTGTGGTATCATACTGCTGTTTCATCAAAGAAATAAATTCTTATTAATCAAAGAGTTTATTAACTGGAGTGGTCTAGGTGCATAGTTGTTACATCCTCAGCTGAATGGCAGTAGAAGTGTGATATCATGTATCTCCCTGGTTAGTTGTAGCAAAGCCAAATAAATTAAAAAAAAAAAATTATTTGGCAATGGCTTAATAGTACAATAAAAGTCAATTTCTGTAAACCTATACTTTTTTACTACAGTTTATGTTCTGCTTTCATTCCTTGCCTTATGTGGGGGAGGTGTGAAATACAAAGGAATAAAACTATCTATGGAGTGTTGACTAAGATTCTTAAATTCCTTTTCTCTCAAGCCTACACATTAAAATGAAGACTTTTCTTCTTTCTAATAGATTTATATAAAGTGTGATTAGGGGCATTATACCTGTTAATAAGTTTTACTTTCAGATTCCTATCCTCTAATATCTACCTCTCTGACACAAAATGCATTACAACCAGTGTGTTAAGGGCAAAATTGTGTTTCTTAACTGATGGTTCACATTTATTCTCCAAGGGCAATTCTGTAAGCCAAGCTGCTAGACCTTGAGACTTTTGGGCCTCCTTAATGATCAGAGCAATTATGTGAACTGCACACCTAACCAGAATTGGGTTAGGACAGTGATGGCATTACTCTCCACAGTTATAAAGATCTATATCCACATTTTGAGGAAAAAAAAGTCTTTAGGCCATCTTTGGAAAAAAGGTTTTGTTCTAGGCCATCCTACTGGCTTCTTTTTAATAGCTGTGTGAAAGAGAAACCATTTTTTACTTTGGAGAACAAATACTTGCACTGCCTACAAGCAGCCAGCCAGCAGCTTGATTAGATATGTAAATATTTCTCTTTAAGGAGAACTTCTGAATTTTTACAAATACTTTTTTTCATGCTTCTGCGGTTATAGATTTTATGAATATTTTAATTGTTAATTCCAACTTCTGGTATGAACGCAGACTTCTGATAGCATAGAGATGAGGAAGTTGTGCATTCAACTGTGAAAATGTCCAAGAAGTAATATTTATTGTTACTTTATATGTATTAACTCAATAAATGACAAAAAAGTGTGGTAGAACAACTTGCATCCTTTGGTACTTCTCAGAACTCAGAGTGCTTTAAAGTCTAGCTCAGCTCTCCAACTACAAAATGTGTTTCTTCCAACTTTTATAAATACTTTTTTTATCTATCTGCATTGTGTGGGAAGGAATAGAAGAGGTGTTTATAAGGCATACAGCTGTTTTTTACCCTATGTGAAATGTAACTCAAGTATTTCTTATCAAGCATGCTGGACATTTGAAAGGAGCATCTGGGGTCGTTTCATTGTTTGAGAAATATGGCTTTCACTGTTAGCTCTGTGTAGTTTATTCTATTATAACTGACATTTATTGAGAAAATACAATCTTGCTGAAAACTCAAATGGAGCATAAATAATACCTATCAATAAATGGGCATCTTGAAAGACAGATACCAATATGTTACAGCAGTAAAATTATCAGTTATTACAGTAGGTGTAATGGCATTCTATGCAAACTAGAAAACGGTAGTAACATTTAGATTTTTATGCAGTAAATAGTGTATTTGGTTTATTGTGAAATTAAAAAGTAGAAAAAAAAATAGTATTTTTAAAATATTATTTGAAATATTATTTAAAAACGTGCTGGGCAGTTTCTAGTTTGGAGACAGTTTCATATATATACATATTTTTTAACAGAAGCCTAACCTATTTCTATCACATATTTTTGTTCAGACTGGGGAGATGGGAAGGATTAGAATTTTCATGAATCTCCTATGACATGTCTTCCTTTCACAAGTGTTGAAATTACTTATCTTGCAGGCAAAAATGCAGTACTGGCTAGATAGTTAAGAAGATTCTCAAATATTTCAGAGGCTGAACTGTAGTTGCTGTGAAGTATAACAGGGTTGGCATTTTGTTTTCTTTTAAATTTAGTCGTTTTGGCAGTCAGTAAAGATATTAAAGGTCAGCTTCACTCACAAAAGCGCTTTAAACTTAGCAAATATTTGAAAACTAATAAAGGCATGGTTTTTTTATTCAGTGTTTCCCATTTAGATATCTTTTTTTTTCTCTAATATGTTTCTGGTTAGGGATTTTTACCTTGTAGTCATGTTATCAGGATGCCACAGTCAGGTAGGTTTTTTCTGGTTTTGTTTTATATGCTGTCTTTTGAAATGCAATGCAAGCCACACTATCGGCTTGCCACTCCTCTTGGGTCACCCAGAGTCTGCTGTGTTTGGCATCACACAGCTTACATAAAACTGTTCCCTGGGAAAGGTTTTTTCAGTCTTGCTTCTTCAGATGAGTGATTACTTATGAGAACACAAGGTAGCTTATGTACCTTCCATAGCGGCTTGGGAGTCATGACCCTGTCAACGTGGTCTGCATGAAATTGCCCATCTAATAGAGACACTTTTTGGTCTTGCAAATCCAATGATTGTAGATGGCTATGAGCCATATTAAAATTGTTCTTCCTCTTTTACATGGAATAAAAAAATGTTCCTTTTAAAAAATAGTGCAGTTCTTAAGATGCAAAAAGAAGGATTTAGGACTCAAATCCTCTAGCTCTAAAACACAGAGCTACTGTTCTCTGCTACCAGAGACCTGGCATTAGTAAGGTATGGTTCAGCTTTGAAAAACTTCTAAAGTGAGTTCTCTTTAATCTCTTCAAATTCTGTTTGTGTTCTTTGATGACTTCTCCTGGAAATCCTGGATGCTTAGAGTTTTTTTGCTCTCTGAAAGTAAGAGGAAAGGGCGTTGTTCAAGTCATCAGCCTTTCAAAAAATGCTTTTTTTTTTGTTTTTTTCTCCGTTGAATTTAATGACATGAGTATCTCAGACTGGTATTTGCTTTTTCTCCTTTGGTTTCTTCATGATATACACCATTAGATTTCTCTTTCAGAAAGATGACTCAACAAATACATTATTGATCTTATTTAGAATCATAGAACGGTTTAGACTGGAAGGGATCTTAAAGATCAACCCACCTGCCATGGCCAGGGACATTCATCTCTGGTCATATCAAGTTGTCTTGTCTTGTTGACATTCTTAGAGCTTCAACCTGATTTGTCTCTTCTCTTTCTTGTCTCTAGTCGCTTCATTGTCTTCTTGCTGTTATTTTGACTACTTCTCTATATTGTTTTTATTTAACAGTGCTCATTCTGGAGGCATTTCTGCCTATATTTCAGCATATTCTCAAGTTCTAAAACAATGGTCAAAGCAGAACCTTTTAGCTGAAACCTCAACGTTATCTCCTCAAAATCCTTAGGAAATTTGTTATTGACTTGGGCAAGAGTGGGAATCAATCTGTGATGCAGTTTAAACTCATCCACCTATTGTGTCTCATCAACAGACTGAAAGCTGTTGGGTGACAGAGCAATTCTGTTCATGGCATGTTATGCTAAGCCTTCGCAAAAAAACGCAGCAACCTGAACCTCTGATTGTGGACTCTGCATGCCATACAAATAAGCTTAGAAATGTTGAATACTTCAGGCTGAGAAGAGCTTTCAGACGTCACTGTGTCTAAACCTGTGCTCTAAGCAGGCTAAGAAATTAGTCTTGCCTGAAATATTTACTTCTTCAATGTATTTATAATATACAAACCACAGAAGCAGATATTTAATTTAAAATCGATATTGAAGTTGCAATAAGATTTGGAATTAGATACTTAAACTTTAAGCATTTTCAGTAATATTAGGGAGGCAGAACCACAGGATATGCTTAAAACAGGAATGAGGGAAAACTCACTAGTACACTGATCAACAAAAAGGAATTTTGCAATGTGAAATGAGAAACCATGAGCTACCTGTAGGTCTCCCTGCTTCGTAAATATTCATCTGACCTTCCAGTTCAGAGGGTAAAAGCTCGTGTAGATTCAGTGAAGCAAGGCAGATCACAGTCACTCTGGCAAAGGACCCATTACATTTCTGTTACTGTTCCATTTCATTTCTGCAGGAACTTCTTTAAAGATTAAAGTCATCTTCATATTATTAACCTAATTCACTCTTTTCGCCTAAATCAGATGTTATGTGATCCTTGGATAAAATTAAAGAAATGAGGACAGTTGTATGAACTGTTTTCATAAATACAAGAATTTTAAGGTGATTTGTTTTGATTTTTCTAAAAAGAAACAAAAGTAACTACTGCCATTTATTCCAGTTATTCTGAGTACACGTTGACTGATCCTTACCACGGAAAGAATTGAAGCCTGACTGCTTCCCTGATTGACTGCATGAAAGCGAATGTAACTGCATGAAACTTTTTCCCCTTTCACCTGCTCAAGAAAATGAACAATTTAAAAGCACTGGCCTAAAAACCATTTTGTTTCACAACACCCTTAAGCGAGTTCTAGCCCAGTGGTTTCACTGCAATAAACCTGAGGAAGAAATAAATAAAAGGCTGCTTCAGTAATGAATGAGTGGAGAAACTTTAAAGAGACATTGAGTAGAAGAGTCTCATTATAAGAGCTGATTGATATCCATGGAAGCCTTCTCAACCTTGTAAGAAGGTTGATAAAATAAATAGCCATAAGAAAAATTACTGAATAGGACTCAGGGCGTTGTTATCAGTAGATAACTGGATGATTAAAATGAAGGAGTATTTAGATTTGGCTCCTCCTGTAACCCATCAAAAAAAATGAACATGGTGTATGTATAAATTTGTAATGCAGTGTGCATTTTTTGTGGGAAAAGTTTCCATGGTAACGCAGCAGAAAATCGATAAAAGAGTTGTGGTGTGATCTAAACAGTGCCTCACCTGCAGGTAAAGTTTGAAGCAGTAAGGAAACTGTATAGTTATCAGCAAACCACAGGCAGTTTGTGTAATTCAACCAGCCACTTAATTTTATTCATGGATGGCCCTAAATTCATCCTGTAAGACTTCCCTATTCTGTAACTCTGGTTTCTCCAACAGTACAATTTAAGAAAGAAATTGTTGTGCCCCACGGGCAGGTTGATAATAACTTCAATAGTCAGGCAATAAATACGAAGGACCATGACTGGATTAGTTTAGCAGGTCTGCTAGTGTTTTAATGACTTTGATCTCCATTAAATATTCTGTTTCCTAATATATCAGCTTGATCTCACTAAACTGCTGAGGTTGGAAAGATAATTCATGAAATGCTTCTTTACAGAATGACGTTTTTGCAGGCAGATTTTTCTTATTAGACTGAAAATTAATATCTGTGTCACAAAATATACATATAATAGCTTTGCATGCATTTGCCTTCCGTCAGTCATAGAGAAGGTACTTTTTATGCATAAAAGAATCACAGAGGAGTTAAGGTTGGAAAGGACCTGTAGAGATCAAGTCAAATCCCTGACTAGGGCCACCTAGCACCAGTTGCCCAGGACAGTGTCCAGACAGTTCTTGAATATCTCCAGGGATGGAGACTCCACAACCTCTCTAGGTCACCTGCGCCAGCACAGAATTACCGTCACAGTAAAGGTGAGGATAAAATCAGCTACACCATTTGAATGGACCTGTGATTTTTGGACCAGCAATAAGAAAATGGGCTTAAGACCAAAATTCAATGTAAATGACGTACTATAAATCTATCTGTAGACTCTTGTTGTTTTAGAGCTTGGAGGAAAGACACCTGACAACATCCAGCTGTGATGGGAGGGATCTTACAGAGCTTTGCTTCGACTGTCGGTGCATTCTTGCTGTTAGCAAAGGTAGTACTACATTCATCTGACTTTCATCAGCTAATTTTCTGAAAACAGAAAAAAAAAAAAAAAAAAATAAACAACTGGCAGTAGAATATTAGAGTGTATCCAGCTATGTACCTCAGTGAGTCTCATTCCACTGATTTTATGCACATAGCACATGCTCTTCTGATACTAGAATTAGAAAGACTAAAAATTAAAATCCATGGAAGTATAAAAGCCCCCAAAGTTCAGAATGGTTTTTTGGTTGTTTTTTTTCAAGAAAGAAAATTTTTTGTTTGCGCTTGTAAAAAGCTTTTTGGTGAGTTTTTGGTTGCTTTGTGTTTTGTGTTTGTTTGGGTTTTTGGTTGGTTGGTTGGTTGTTTTTTTTTGAATGGTGTTGATTGAGGATGCCTTTTCAAAAGAGTTTGGTTTTGTAATCTATCTATAGCTTGACACAGTCCAGTTTGAGTGAGTTTGCATTTGGAAAAGTATTCCTCATCTCAGGTCCTGCTATTGGGCAAGAGGTATCACTTTCGTTATTATACATAGTAGAGGTTTTGTTATGCAGCACCAATGTAAAGAAAAGAGGGGGAGGAGGGGGGAGGCGAAGGAGTCCAGAGCCAGCAGGCACTTAACATTTGTCACATTGAGCAAAGATCATTTCCAAGCAAACTAAAACTCCAGGAACAGGTTACTTAAAATTGGATTCTGCTTAGCCCATGTAATGAAGGAAAAGCTTGTCGCAGTGAAAAGCAGTATGCAAACCTAGGAGAGCTTTCTATAAGACTCTTTATAACAGGGTAAATATAAGGTAGTGCCTGAATGTGAGAGTATGAATTCTTAATATCCCATCAACTCCCTTCCTTGGGTAGTCAAACGATAACGTGGCCGGAAGGTTTCTTATGCAGCTTGATAACAAATATCTTACCTACTAGGACACAATTTTTCTTCCTATTTATCTGCTGTTTCAGAAGTCACAGTCACTGCCTGAAGTAAATCTTCATAGCAGAGCATTCTAGCACTCCTGCACATTTTCACTTTGCTCCTGGTATAGGAATTCACTCACATAAAGAGGCTGTTGATGAGAAACCAAGAGCAGGTCATACTTGATGAGCTAGAGGAATTTATATACCAGCAGACCTTTACTCCAAGAAATGGGATAAGAGAGTGAGTTACAGCTGTTGAAGTTAAATGATCTATCTCAACCCTGCAAGGTTCTCAGATGTCTGGTAGAAGGGACGGTAAATGTGCCAATAAATAAAATAAACAGTCCTTTGTTGAAGTGCAGTGTCAAAATATGTGGGATGGAAGATGTCATCAACAGAAGACTTAGTGGGACAGGAAAATGCACAGCAACTGGACATGTGTTAGAGGCAGCAGATAAAAGCAGCTTATGTGAACTGGTAGTCCCGTGCTGTTCTAGTTACCTTAGGTAGCATGCTTGATAGAAGAGGTGAAATAGTAATTAAATTTAAAAAAAGAAAACCAATTAGATTTAAAAGCCCACTGTATTATAATACTACGAAAAATGTTGTAAAGCATAGTGGCTGCATAACACAGATAGATAGTTAAGATCAAAAGAGTTGCGCTGCTAGGCACAGAATCCCTTGCCCTGCACTTTTTGCAAAATCCCTCAGATAGAAATATGTAGTTAAAATTATGCACTGAAGTTCATAAAAAGTATTAAAATTCTTGCAGAAAGCCAGTAGCAGAAAAGGGTACAATTCTAACCTGGAGATCAGAAAGCTTGCTTCATGAGGAAAGACCCAAAGTATTGAAAATATGCAGCCTTGAGACAGACGACAGGACTTGATTAGAGAGTTTAAGTATTTAAAAGACCACTGTAAGTGCCTCAGGAAAGACCTGCTCAGATTAAGGAGGATGGCAAAGAAAAACACTTTGAAATGTGGTACGTTGAGAACTGACAGTAAGGGAAAATTTGTCTTTGGACGCAAACAGAGCAGTGGCAATGAAAAGTCAAGATGAAATATTCAGTATATGTAACTGAGTAGCAAGTAGTACCCTGTAAAGGGCTAAATCTGCAGCATTGATATCTTAAGTTCTTTTCATCAGCACTGAAAGGAAGAAAAAGCAGGGAGTACTTTGATAACTCCTGCCAACTTTTAGTAGGATATCAAAAGATCAACTGAGTACTTTCTTTTCTGGCACCTTATTCAGAAAACATTCAGCTGACTATGCAGTGTAGATCCAGTGAAGAATGGCACCCAAGAACTGCATGAATTAGAGAAGTCAAATACTACTCTCTCTGTGCAGTCAGTTTTACTAAAAGTGGACACTGTTTGCTATGAATAACAAATGTTGCTCATGCATAGGTAGATTTTCCCAACGAGTGCCTATGAACACAGCACAGAAGTTGGGTTTACACATGAAATATGGATAGAATTTTGGGAAAAGGCCACTTTTCCTTTGTAGTCTCATAGAAATGAAGTAGTGATACTGTTTTTGGCTTCTTTAGACCAAAAGATGTCAGTTCTCAATGGTAAGCGTCCATGAGATTCCAGCCTTTTTTTTTTTTTTTTGTTAGGGACTTGGCAAAATTGTGCCTGGGATCTACAGAAAAAATTTTTTCATGGATTAAAACAGATTTCATGGCAACTTTCTTGCTAACGTGATAGGAGAACTTGTGCTTTATGTTTGGCATTACTAACTTGGTGGGAGCTGAGCCGTGCTGTCTTAGGAACCAGCCGTATCTGTGTCAAGATAGATGCTGCTCAGTAGGACATATCCATCAGATCTAAAGTTGTTTGCTGAGCTTGTCTGATGCATGCTATGTATGATGTATGTGTACATTTTGTCGTCTGCACTCAGAAAAACAAAAAAAAAAACCAACCAAAACCCCACAACTATCATTTAGGTTTCACCCAAGTGCTCCCACTAGCTGATACTGGCACTGAGTTTTCCTAGCTTATTAATTTGCAGGTCAAGTGAAAGGGCACAACTCACACATTGTGTAAGAGGATGAAATGCGCAAAAACAAGCAAATGGCACATTCCCAAATGAAACATGAAGTGTAGCTGAAAACAAATTGTCACTGCAGAAATATTTTTGACTGCACATCTCTGCTGTGAAAATGAGATGTGTTGTACTGAAGAGAAAATGTGCAAACAAGTGATGGTGCTCCCCTGTTTATTGTGCATGTGGACTTCCACCCATGTTTAAAAACAATCAACAGGGAGAAACAAAAGTAGAAAACAAAGCAATAGTAATAGAAACAAACGTAAATACCTGTAAGCATCCACACACAGGCTGACTAGTGCAGTCTGTAAAAATAGCCAACTTTAGGAAATGCAATGAAATAAGGGAAACCATTTGTCATCTTTAATTCTAGAAAGAGAGATATCACCATCCCTCTGCCCAGATTAGCCTGCCATCTTCTGCTGTTCTGTATTCCTTCATTTAAACATGTTTTATGCTTGGTCATTTCAATATTTAGAAAGAGGGAACATATCAGTGGTATTATAGAGTTGTTGTCTAGCTAGCAATAGTAAAAGCATGATGTAAAAAAGCTTTTACAAGATGTCTTTTCTACCTAAAATGTAGATCTGAGCTTTGTGGATCTTTAATTAAATACACTGGACGAAATATTATTTTCATTATTGTGATTTTTAAAGCAGCAATAACCTTTGTGCAATAAAAGCTCTCCTCTCTCTGAAGGTGGAAGGAAAGCTGGAACAAGAGACGTAGTAAGAGAAATGGAGCACACTTTCAATTAAGACACCCATTTACTTACATAGTCAATGTAATGAAAGGAAATTTAGAGCACCTAATTTAGCTTTCTCCAATAGATACCTCTTAATCTCTGTAATAGGATTCCTTCCTCAGAGCAGGCCCCTTCTCCCTCTGCAATCTTGAAAGGTGCTGTGAGAGTAGCCAGTGACAAGTATGCCAGGATTTCCTCTCCTCTGCTTAGGTGCAATGTATGGCTTCCATCTTCCAGGAGTGTAAATAGAATTTTTTTTCTTGTGGTTGGATGGAAGGCCTGGAAGCAACCTGAGGCAGAAAACTCCCCAGGCATGGCTGAATTCTTCTTTTCTATGAGGCTGTTCAACGGAACGGGAATGAATGACCATGGCATTCAGCCACTTCTGCTGGAGGAGATATTTGACTGCCAAGAGAACTGCATTGTGGAACTGTAATTAGGACTGAAGAGCCACTCTGCATTGACGCTCCCAGATATTCATGAAGACCTTTAAGGTAGAAACTGAAGTGTGCAGAAGTTTAAATCTGGTTTCCAATGCTATATTCTATGTGTGGCCAGATGGTAACTGTAGACTTTTCTTAAGTACTATAGTAATATTGGAGCTGTAGAGATAAGCATTATCCTTTCCTAGAAAAACTCTATAGGTGGCAAACCAGACTTCCCATCAAAACCATTAGCCCTTTGGTATATTGTAAGCACCCTAAACATCTACTGAACTGAGTAGATATTGATGGTCCTACAAGCCTTTCCAGGCTTAAACCGTTAAATACTTTTATAATTTGCTAAATATGAAAAACTGTCTCTGCAACTGGTAGAATATTCAGCCCTTTAGGGGTTTTTATTTAATTGTGTTATTAGCTTTTGCTGAATAACTGAAGCATTACATTTAGGCACAAAATTCATGGATTGCTTAGAGGTTTCACTGTAAATACTGCCCACGTGAAACATTATTTTCATGAATATATTAAAAACTGCATTAAAATTTAGGTTTGATACTTAACATAAACTGAATAGCTGAGTTACTTCTTTGTGTGATTCCATCTTGTGGATTCATCAGTCTTATTTTGATAGGTATTTTTAATGGAGTTTGGTCCCTCTATTGTTTCTATAGTTTGTGTAAGTGACTAGAATTAAAGAGGCATGCCTGCATTTTTTCTTTTGCAAAACGGCTTGGCATTTAATTAAGTTGAATTTATAAGCCATTGTTTTAAATGTGGTGGGGTTTAATGAGTTTTCAAAAGCTGAAATAAAGTGGGGGGCTGTGATTTCTTAAGAAGCAATGTTATTTCCACCATAGAGAAACATCTAATGAAAGACAGGTTTAGAGGTTTAGGATTCTTTCTTTCTTCTTCTAACTAGTTTTTTAGTGTTTTTAAGCATCTGTTAGAATCATATTCCTTTTTTCTTTACTGATCTACTTTTGTGGCTGATCTAAAGTTAGCATTCAGGTCCAGAATTTTCATACCATATGATTGCTTCCTCATGCCTCATCACTGCATCTGTGTACTTGCAAATAAGAAGAAAATTTATCTCTAGGCCATGTCTCTTCTGCTGCCAGAAGTATCTTTCAGTCACATATGTGATTTTATTTCAGGAAGAGGTCATTCGGTTATCCTAGAACTGAAGAAAAAGGTAAAGACTAGCTAGCAGAGTTGCACTTACTTTACACTTGCAGAAGTTAAAAATATTGTTAGAGGTTTGATTGACTGACTTAGAGTCTCAAGTGGAAATTGAAAGTTCAAGAGACTTGCTAAGTAACGTTAATCATGCTGACTACCCTAAGGCTGGAAGTGTTTGTGCTGCAACACGGTGGAGTAATGAAGCTTTTCTTTTGGTATTTTTGCTGGCTTAGTTTTCAGTCCCCTGGTAGGAGGGATGTGGAAGCAGGGAAAGTGGTTGGGGACAGTATGTTGTATGAGGATGTAGATTTACATCCCCTTGGTGTGTTTATTAAACTTAAGAACTGAGAAGCTAAATTTCAGGAAAAGTGACTCTAGTCTATAGGTTATAAACACATAGTAGGCATTTATTCCTGTGTAAACCAAGGGTCTGGTGCCAGCCATCTATACTGTATGCAAAGGGAAGGTAGCAGCCCTATTCTGCAATGGGGATTTCAGAGGACTTTCCCCAAGAAGGTAGGAAGGGGAAAGCTTTCAATTCTGATCATAGAATCATAGAAAGGGTTAGAGTTGGAAGGGACCTTAAAGATCATCAAGTTCCAACCCCCCTGCCATGTGCAGGGACACCTCTCCCTAGAGCAGGTTGCGCAAAGCCTCATCCAGCCTGGCCTTAAACATTTCCAGGGATGGGGCATCAATGACTTCTCCGGGCAACCTGTTCCAGTGCCTCACCACCCTCACAGTAAAAAACTTCTTCCTAATATCTAATCTAAATCTCCCCTCTTCCAATTTAAAACCATTACTTCTCGTCCTGATGCCATCCATTGTTTCAGCAAACAGCATCAGAGAAAACAAGAGCCATGATGCTCTAGTAACTGCTATTTGAATTTAAGCACTGCCAGAGAAGTTCTGTTTCAACCTTTGCCTTAGGCATCTGCAGAAGGGAGAGGAGCAGCAACAGCATGGATCTGTACATAATTGCACTCATACTATGGTATATCTGCACAAAGCTTCCCTGCGTCTAGAGTTTCACTGGCATTTTACATTATTTGCTTGAGCACACATGGATAGAATCAGTGTAAGGCACGAGCCACGTTGGTAGAAATCCTCAGCAGTGATGATTTTTTTTTTTTTTTTGAGGTGTTGTTCATTCTGCATAGTACTCTTTGTGGAGAGTAACAAGTTGTGGTTAAAGTTACCTACAAATAGAGGAAGATGAGCAGTGAAGAGAAAATTTAGGGAAAGAAACATGACTTCTCAAAAATCTGTGTTGAACTTGCCTCTCATGCAAGGGTTCAGGTGACAAGAGAAGAGAGTTGACACGGCCATTTGGAAACTGCTTTCCCTGAGTCAACTAGCTTAGTGCAAAAGAGGCAACAAGCACCAATGTAGCTCAGGAGGTAATATCCCTCAAACCTCTAGTTCACTCTCACTGTGTAATAAATATGGAGGTCATCATGGTGGATTTGATTCAATTGCTTTCTCAAAAGCATCAACAGGATCGATCCTGTTGATCAGATGTGCCACAACCATTATCTTTTCTGCCAAGACAAAATTGTTCTATCACATTGTATCCTAGTGTAAATCACACTCAAAGCTTTCCGTCACTTTGACTGACACAGGAAGTTGCATGGCATCCTTATCTTCCACAGTTCCCTCCTGCCTGATACTATACAAGAAAAGTCAGCACATGCATGATGCTGAGTCTGTCAAGATCAACGAAGTCACTGTGCTGCTCTTTATCATTTGTGGTGCTGCCTTCCTCATCATCAGTCACTGAGGTCAGGAAACTGTGCTCTGGCAATGTCAGGAATCACTACAATTGCACTACTCACTGCTGTAGTCATTGACCTATGTCAGCAGAGTACAGATGAAGCTGGATCTGACCCCTTATCAGGATCTTGTTTTTCTGAAGTGTCTTACACAACATTTACATAGACTCAGTTACAAAATCTTGGTTACTGCTACCTATGACTTGCACTACCTATACATATGGTATGAGTAGTAATAGAGGGTAAAATTTGGTTCTTCTTTGCTTCATTTTACCAAATGTATTTCTGGTCAGCAAGGATTATGCTTGTCTTTTTGTATTTGTATGTCCACAGTGAATTTTATATAACCGTCAAGTATTGGCCTGATCAGTCAGGGGAAGAATCCAGGGAAGGTGTAAAATAACTGTGTCCAGAAGAGAGGGTTCCCAAACTAGGGATTATTCTGGGATTCCTTACAGCAGGACAGATGCAGAGGCACAAATCCTTTGGTCCATGGTGGGGCAACAGAGCTGAGGTTTAGTGTGATTGGCGTTGGAGGGAAGAATCTCCTAGTCCAGTGGTGGCCTACTGAGTCCTGTGACTTTTGCAGAATAGCCAGGTGTGGCAGAGGCCCTGGGTATTTGGTGAACACCCCCTTCTACCTAGAGACTCCTTTCCCATGATACTCGTCATCCTCTGAATCCTCTTTAAGCTACTCTCAAGCCTTTGCTCTAAAGTTTTGCCTGATATACTAGGACTTCTTTCATGTTTTTTTTTTTTTTTTCCCACCATGTAAGAACACTATCTGGAAGTCCAGGATCAGAATATTTGTCTGCAGAATTTTTGCTTCGGTGTATCTCCTGGTAATACCCAGACTTCTCACCACTGTCACAACTCCGGCGTTTCTGTCAAGAGGCAGAAATCTTTCGTACCTCTGTGTCCTTCAGATTGATTGATACAGCTATTAGTATATTCAGTGCATGTATTAATTATCAATGCAACTTGTGAAAGTAGCAGCTTTTAGGGTATAAAATTTTGGCAAGAGTGAAAGTAGTGATGAGTTCCATAATGAAACCATGGTAGCCATGACAGCAGCCAGAAGTAAGTCAAAACATGTGTCTCTGCACTTTCAAGGTAAGTAAATAGAACCTGCATTTTTTTTTTTATTTTTTTTTTTGTACAAGCTGAACAAAGTAAAAAAAAAAATCATAGAGTGTCCATTTTTCCTCGAACACCATTCATGACTTTCAACAATGATAACAACTGTGAATGCAGGTGGTAGCTGAAAGCAGGTTTTTTCTTTCATCTCCCTTGCATGTTGCCTGATTTTAATCTTTCAGGAACTTCATTTCTTAAAAAAAATAACGGAACACGAACAAAGCTATATTTTGTTTTGTGAGATATCATGGGAGGCCAGATTTTCTTCTTGCATCTTGGTGGTTTAATTCATACTATCCATTTTGTTATTAATTCAAAAGGAAGTGAGTAAAACTCACATGGGAAAAAATGTCACCACTCTTCTGTAACTGTCATCAGATGGGAAGAGCAGCCTATTGTGTCTTATGCAGCACATAAACATTTTCAACCACAGCATGATGAAACAGCCTTATCCTCATTACAGCTGATGTCTGGTTAAGGCTTCGTACATTAAGACTAGTCTTCTAGCTCTGCTGCCGTAACTTCCATCTTTTGGATGGGTGATGAGTCATGGGGCTACAGCTATGCTTCATCAGCTCCTAATGTTGAAAGGAATGAATATGTTTTCTTTGGGCAGAACCTAAATGGCTTTTTTTGTGGCAAATACCATCCAGCCACAAGTGATAATTACTTTTAGTAAGTCTAAACATACTTATGTTGTAACCTGCACTTTGGTTTAGGAGGCAGGGATCACTGTTTATGTTCCCTGTAATTATGTGGTATTTACCACAGATGCTACAAGCATGTGATTAAATGACCAACATTTATCATCAGGGTGAAATGGGTGTTGCATGATACGTCTTCCACAAAGTAGAACAATATGGTAACTTAATATCTTAACCCTTTTAAAATTAATTTTTGGTCTAGTTTAGTCTAAAGACATTTTCTGTTTACTTTTTATGACTCTTCCCCCAGTTGTCATATTTAAGTTTATTGGGTGATTGTTGGAAGACTTATAGAAAACATTCACCATCTGAGTCATTCCATCAGAGTTGTTTTCAGATCATAGAGCATGCCATACTGAATTTATGAAGGGTGACCCTTCCGGTCATTTGCAAATGTCTGAAAGACATGAACCATGTGTGTTTTCACATATATTATATGGAAGCATAGAAACACAAACTCAGTTTCATGCTTTTGTTAGTGCACACTCTCATACTTCAAGGTATTGGGATAGAATTCACTCATTAAAGGCATCTGCTAATGCTAGTGTACAGCAAAGCGTCCAGAGATCCACAGCTACTCATCACAGCATGTGCATCCCACTGGTGACTCTACATTTCAGCCTGTTGAAAATATATTAACAAAAAGAGCCATGGGACTTCGCAGAACTGCATTTGCTGAAAGGGTTTGCAGTGGTTGCAGGCAAATGAACTTCCTGCTGTTGACTATTTATGCCTATAGCAACTGAACTCTGAACAGCACAGCTACGTGCTATCAGCTTCTCAGCCATGGCTCATTTTTCCACACTCTTACTGTGTCTTATTACATATGTTATGACAGGTCTGAAGCCTTCAGAGGGAAGGATTCATTCCCTTGTGCTCCTAAACCTCCATGCACAACCCCAACACAAGCTTACTGCTAAGATTCTTTTTCTTTAAGGGGCAACCCACATTTTAGAAACATGACTAGATTTCCCCCAACAGGTCTATTTGATGACTCATCCTAGGATTTAGCAGTGCCAAGGTTACTGCAATGATACAACTGCTAAGATAATTGGCCCAAGCAAGAAAATCCTCCCACCAACATCTTTTCTCTGGTTCCAGCCTGTCTAGGAACTGCATTGGTCTTTGTTTGACCAGAGCACTTGGGAGCTATCACGTAACGATATCTCACTGAGTAGATATCATGCCTCTGTCCAAGAATTTTCTCTGGGGAAGTGTACGCCTGATCAGACAGGAACTGATGCAAGTTATTAGGCTCTAAATAACCTTTGTGTTTGTTTCTCCTGAACCCAAGAGCATTCACAATTTAGAGTCATTAAAAGTCACAATTAAATTTTCAAGTTGTTTGCAGTTCATCAGAGTGTCCTTGCTTAAAAGTGCTTCTCTTGCTCCTATAATCTTCCTAGTGATATCTAACAACCTCCTGGCAAGGGATGTCTTGTGGCTTGTCAGAAGAGAAACCTCTACTGGAAGAGTTTCATGATACATAATCCCCTAAATTCCTTTGCTGAATTGAATAGGATAGTCATCAGAATATGTTACATTCCACCAGATCATATACTTTTCACAACTGTGAGTAGTGGGAGAACTACAGCAAGCTGGGAGACTTGCTGGTGTTTACTGAATTACGTACATTACACATTCTCCATTTTTCCAGATAACACTTTCAATATTAACAAAGCAGCAGGGAAAAATAATGGTGAAAAGCTGATCTTCTAGCCTTTAAATATCTATATAAGATAATATATCCTCAAGGATATGAGGATTCTGGTTAGCTTTTCTTATTTCTCTCATGCACAGACACATAGAAGCAGACCTTGTAAGGTTATGTAATTAAGAAACAGTGTTATGCCTTCTGGGGTTTAGCTTTCAGATAGCCCACTTTTCAGGCTGAAAAAAAGAAATGGTTTGGTGCAGGCAACCTAGTCAAGCAAAAGCAAAGCCAAAATATGTGTATAATTTGTCCCTAATTCATTTTTTCCCTTAAGGCTGAAAAAAATACAAAATAGCATGAGAGATTGGTCCATTTTTACACTGATCTTGAAAGCCCATTAAGGTATTTAACTTTCATGGATTGTCTGAGGGATCCAGAGTTGCTGTTATTCTTTGGTTTAATTACACTGTAATCTTCATGCAATTAGAGTGATGATAACGTTCTTCCACAACCATAGCAATAAATTAGCCATCTAGGGATAAATGATATTACTTAAAGCTTTCTTCAGTTAAGTATCAAAGAAATATTAATATGGCTAGATAGGACAGTGTTTGAAAGTAAATGACATTATCTGTTTGTAGAAATTCAGCATTCCAGTAGAGTTTCCAGGCTTAATAGCATAGCATATTCTTCAGTTTGTTTCATCATGAAATAGTTGGTAGAGAAATACCAGGAAAAGAACAGGGAAAACATTTTAGCATAGTTGAAAAATATGCAGTGCAGAGTTTTGTGAGATATCCTTTATACAGCTATGCCATATTTGTCAGCTTCACCAAATAAATATGTGAGCAACACAATGTTTTATTTCCCCCATGGCACATCTTGCCATTTTTCCATTGAACGTGAAAGTGTCTTTTGAGTGCTTTTGTAGTTTAATTCCAGAAACCAGAAGAGATTCATGAGGTTTTTACTCTTACTGCTGAAGAGAAAAAAAGAATGTGAGATGAAAATAAGTGGTATGTCAGAAACAGCAAGATGGAGAACAAGAAACATTCTGAAAATAAAATGTAAGTTAAAATTTTGAAGCTGTTCTCAGCTGCTCTAATTAAAATCGTTACCAAAAAGTTAGTGTCTTACTGGGCTTTCAACCGAAGAAAAAATTTGAAGCTCTGATCTTTCCCAGTTGAGGTATCAGATACGATCATAAATTGATGGAAAATATTTTTATATACTTTGACATGAAAAAAACACGTGACAGCTTTATAGACAGAAAGAGAATGCTACTGGTTAATAAAACTCAAATACCTTTTCACCAGTTATGGATTTGGTCTGCTTGTTCTCCATTAATTTCTATGTTGGTTATAATTGTACTAAGGTAAATTAAAGAAAAGAGTGAAATTAAACTGGTGTAGTAACTACTTCAAGAACATGTTTATACAGTATCAGTCCAAACAAATGTTTTCTAACTTAATGAGAGGGTGCATCTGAAATAATAATGTTTTACCACCCGGGGGAAGAGCAGCTGCACAAAGGGGCTGAATCTTACCCTACCACTTAGAACAACTGTATTATTAAAAAGAAAGTGATAGAATCATAGATCTGCCTAGGTTGGAAGGGACCTTTCAAAGGTGTTTATATGTGTGGAATAGTCTTTAATATGAGGAGTCTGGTTTCTATAGTCTCATTTACATGTGGCACGAAACGTATTTTATTTTCTTGTTTGAACAGAGCAGAGGTTTTTGCAAATGAATTGCTTTGTGTGCTGCAATCGAAATGAGTTTCCTGAATGACTAATGAATAAAAGGATGTCAGGATTTTATTAGGTGTTGATTTTTAATAAAGCTTTGTTTACAAAAATCTTTTAGAAGTGAAGGACTGTATGAGAACCAGTTGCTTTAAAAGCAGTGTTTTCCAGTGGTAGAACAATTTGGAATTTTTAGACATTTTGAAAACACAAATTAAAATCTTGTGTTGTGCTCATGTTCTCTATCTTACATTGATCTCAGCTGATGGTTATATGTGATTAAGTAACAATACTCCTAAAATTTTCTGGCCTTCCTACTAGGGAAAACTTGGTTGGTTTTGGTGAAGGCAGATGAGGCCATAGCTTTCCCAAATAATGACTCTGCTCTCCACCATCTCACTACTGAAAAAGTGCATTAAGGAATACCTGTTCATATGTTGAAATATTTTAGTGGTTTGATTTTTGACTCGGGGGTTTCTTTTTGTAGGTATTTTGCTGGCAAACAAAGGAGATAGGTGGTATGTCTGTGGGCTGGGTCCATTGAGTTGGGCTCACTAGTAGGTCAGTACTCCAGGTATTAGAGTGATTTGGGCGAGGGAGAGTATGATACAGGGTCCCCATAGCATGGGGTGGCCCTGGGGCAGGGACTGCAATTCCTTTCCTGCCTTTGGGATAGCTGTTGCTACATTCCAGTAATCTTTACAGGGGATCCAGGTATGTTTTACTAACTCTTATTTCACTATCTAAATCTGGGTTTCCTAGCTACAAACAGCAGCAAACTATACTCTGCTGTCCCTGTTTAATTTATTTGCAAATGGGAATATCCAGAAATTCCTGAAATGGGCTTTAGGTTAATCTCATGAGATATGCTGAGATGTTGCTGGGTAGAATGAAGTACAGTAATATTTGTCTCAGAATGTGCTAAATCCAAGGATCATTTTAATTTTTGAAATTACTGTTAGAACTTCAGTCTTACAGGATGTTTATATAAACTCTTAGGTCCTACTTCTCAGTCCCAATCTCTGGTCTAATTTTTCCTATTGTCATGGCAAATGCTAATTTTACAAGAGAAATTAATGCACCTTTTTGCATTTCCAAGGATCATAGTCAGCAAGTGGGAGAACTCAGGGGAAGAACTGTTAATCTTTCCAAATCTTTTTCTTTGCAAAACAGTGTCTCTGGCAGCCAGAGACATGAGACACCAAAATGATACATGAGTCATTTTTAGAATATCAAGGCTTTTTGCTCCCATGAAGTTGTGAGCAGCTTATCTTTGTCTTGGTCAGTGATGCCCATCTCTGCTTGACAGAAACCAGGCTTTAAACACTTTGTGACCCCATGACTGGTTATGGTGGGGTTTTTTAAACAAGGTCAAGGTAAGTTTCTTATCATCTCTCTCATACTATCTTCTTCATCAGGGATGGGGAATTAGATACTCAGAGGAGGTGGATAACATCCTGTCTTAGGTCAGTGTTTCAGCAATACATAATTGCTACGTTGGTGATAAGGTTGTGAAATTCATGATAAATCTTAATCTGTACAGTACTGTACTTGTGCTGACTCTGGTTTCCATCAAAAATGGGCAGTGCGCTGCATCTAAGATGGTAAAGATGGAGTAGATGCACTGCTATCCGTTGAGGAAGCCTTGGGGTCATATGAGATACTGCCAAATGTCTCAGGGTAGATCATCTCAGAAGACTTTGATTACACTCAGACTAAAAGAGAAGCAGGCAGAGAACCAGGAAGCTCCTGCCAGTTCCTCTGCAGTTTTGTCTCTTGCCTGCACAAACAGTTTTCAGAAAGTTTTGGGGGAAAATGAGCAGCAGAAGTGGTGTACTGTCACCCTGCTTAAGTGAGGGTAAGTAAGTAAGAAAATGAAAAGGGAGAAATGAAAGAAATTATTCCTCTACACAACAAGACATTTCGGGGGAGGCGTGTAAGGCTGTGCTGTTACTTCTTTACAAAGCTTGTTGCATATGTGAATATGCAAGCTGAAATCAAGGCTTTCCCTTGGGTGACCTGGGTTGGAGCCTGACCTCCTAGGGTAACCACATTCCTCCAGTTCCGTTTTGTGAAATCTGCTCTGCATTTCCCCTCTAGTTTACATGCTGCAAGAGCCCTCAAGTAAACTGAGCTGTGCACTCAAATGGTAGCTCTGCCTTTGCCCAGTAACAGTCTCATGCAAAACCTTTAATTACTCAACCACTGCTGGCAGGCAGTTCCTTTTCCAGCTAAGTAACCACAGCTTGTTGTATTACTAAGGGTTTTAACGTAGTGTTTTGCATAACATTAGCTGCCTGATATGGAAATGAACTTTTTTTCCCGCCCGTGGAAGTCTTATTTCTTTCTACAGTTAATATTTTGAATGAGATTGTTCTTTGAGATCCAAGTTCTTTTACCACTCCACTTGTTTGGGTTTTATTAATGCATACTTTTTCATTTGGTCTTAAATTCCAAGTATCATCTTTCCATTTCTCTGATCTGGAATTAAGTAAGCTCTCTTAACGAAAATGTACATCATGTGTCTTTAGCTTCTCTCTCAGTTAACATCTTGAGGCTCATTGTATGGCAGAAAAAGCCTTCGCTGAGGACTCCCTGACACACTTCAGGTAATGTTGACCAGTGTGGAAAGGGAGCAGTTACTTACCTTTAAAACACATCATACTTCGTAGATCATAAAAGCAATATTGATTTCTATACCTGAGACATGAATGCTGCTGGATAATAAGTACACAAGCCAGCTTGTACCATGATGGCATAGACACTTGCTAAGTAGGTTTATGGATCTTTGGTGGAATTTGCCTGTCATTCAGTCAAGCTCTCAAATTCTCCAGAAGAATGAAAGAAAGGGAAAGATAACTACAGGGTTTTTTTTGAGAATGTCAAACTGCTTATTGGCAGCTATACAAAGTGGTTTTGAACATTCCTATTCTGTCAAATACATTCTTTGGTATTTCAGGTTGAAAGAAGTATTGTTTCAGGTGTTTATTTCCAATATAGATAATTTTGGAGAACAAGCAAAATTTTGTACTCATTTTATGAAAAAGATGTTATGGCTATTTGAAGGAGTAATTCCACATCAACTTATTTCATTGCTGTTATTTAACACCATTAAATCTTTTATTTTTCAGCCTACACAATGATTTTTCTCTAGATAGTTTTCTGTTTCCCAGAACAATTTTCCCTTTTTAGAAGACAAAGGGTGCTATACAGATCTGACCTGGGCAAGAGCTAGCAATTGCTGAGTAAATTAAGTGTTCTCTTTCAGCTGCAACTTTCTATCTGTCTTCCACTAGAAAATCAGTAGACTTAAAAAAAAAAAAAACAAAAACTTTTAACAAGATACTAGGTATTCCAGTCATTCAGATAAATAATATTATTGTTGAATATTAGGTAAAATAGTTGATATAGAAAATAAAATGTGAAGTAGCTAATACATAAAACAAGTAAAATATTAGATTAAGTCTTGGGTTGTATTGGGGGTCTGCAGCAGGGTTTTAGTAGTGATGTGGCTGCCTCTGTAGGAGGTGAGAGGCTGTTGTGTCAGACAGACACAGATCCAGCCAACTCCAGTTGACCCACTACAGGAGCCCGTCAGCCAAGCTGGTGGCACCACTGGGAAAATACGTTTAAGAAAGGGTAAAAAATGTTGCAGAGCAGTGTGAAGAGCAAGAGAAAAAGAATGAGAAACAACCCTGTGAACACCAATGTGAGAGAAAGAGAGGGAGGAGCTCATCCAGGCACCAAAGCATCTGTGGAGGAGCCAGGCTGGAGCAAGTATTTCTCTGCAGCCCGTTGAAGAGCCCATGCTGAAGCAAATACCCTCACTGCAGTCTGTGGAGAACCCCAAACTGGAAACATGGAAATGTCCTGAAGGAATCATGGCCCTTGGTGGAATCATGGTGGAACAGGGTTATTCTGGAGGACTGAAGCCTGCTGGAAGTACCAACCCTGGAGTGGAAAAAAATGTTAGGAGGAAGGAGCGGCAAGAGATGAGGTGTTATCAACTGACTGCAACTCACATTCCCCATTTCCCTGCACTGCTTGGCAGAGAGGAGGAGGTAGAAGGGTTGGGAATGAAGGAATGACATTGAGCCTGGGAAAATGGGAGGGGTAGGGGGAAGGTATTGTTTTAATTTGCCTTTGTTTCTTGCTGTCCAAACCTCTTTTACCTAGCAATGAATTAAACTCATTTTTCTTAAGTCAGTTCTGGTTTGCCCATTACAGTAGTTGGCAAGTTCTCCCTGTCTGTATCTGGAAGCACAAGCTTTTTTTATCTTATTCTGTCCCCTTGTCTTGCTGAGGAAGGGGAGTGAGAGCAGCTGGGCGGGTGTCTGGCAACTTGCAAAGGTCAACCCACCACACAGGTAAAGACTGAACTGTCATAATAGCTTTGAAGAAGTATTGAGCATCTGAAATATGTATTCTTAAAATGGAGCCTAATCCTCACAAGCACATAAAAGTATAATTCGTTTATATCCTGTATTCGGTATGATGCTTTTAAGATACCACCATTTGTTTCAGATATTTAAAAATAAATCACATGTGAAATTATAATCTAATGTTTGGGTTTTTTTTTTCCTAATTCAGCTAAAAACTAAAGTACAGACCTAGTGTATCATAATGTCACATATACAAAAGCAGGCTCAGGTTTATGTAACTTGTTCATGCAGGGTCTTATTAGGGACAGGATCAACCTACATGTTTCATTTTTATGTTGCCTGCATATCCCATAACCTATCATAGCTTTTTAGATGCAGAATAGCTGCTCCAAAGGGCTCATTGATTGTGCTGCTTTGAACCTGTATTCTGTTACTCTGTACCCCTGGCAAACATTGTTGAAAAACTTTCAAAGTCATGCTGATGTTGTGCACAGCTAGGATTAGAAAGAAGAAACCACGGAAATCTTATGTACAGGTTGTTGTAATCTTGTATGTTAAATCTTTCCTGTAAATCTGTTAAAATGCAACAAATATGAAGCATTTTTTGGCATGAATAAATTCAGATGTAAAATTCATTTTTAAATCAAGTCAGCGTCTGGCATCAAGTGGAATTGTGCTTTCACATTTAAGTGGGTATATCTGTATCTCTTCATTTTTTTTCTCTCTGTGTAAATGTGCATTTGTACACTATGAGGGCTAGGAGTATACCCACCTTGGTTTATAAGTGGCTTTAGTATTAGTTCATCCCTAATTTTCGTTAGATTTATATATACGTATAAAAGCTACAAAATGCTGGGCACTCTTTCCTATTTGTCTTCATTCTAGTATTTAGGAGCATATTATGCTTCTAGGTATAGTACTTGTGGAGAGTTTTGGAAAAGAGCTCTACAAGCCCCTTCAACAAAGGAGAGATTAAGTGGTTCAGGAAATTACAGGTCTGAAAAATTCGTCCTTGACTAAATGAATCGACCATGGGCATTCGCCACTGTCAGAAAATTAGGTCACAGATAGTATAAGCCAATTTTCTGAGGAAGTCCATTCTGGAATAAGTTAATTTTACATGCTGCTTTCTTTAAGTTGTAGTGGCAGCAATAAAATGTCCATGCTCTACAGTAACTTCAGCCTTTGAATCTCTGGGATGATTTGAAATGACTTTGTGTTTCTTTTCAAGTTGTTCCAATGCATGACTGGAGTTCTCATTAGAATGATCTTCATGCAAGGCCTGCCTGCTTCCCAGCTATCATCCACCTCCTGCTTTCCATTTTTGTCTAAAGTAAAGCTGCATCCGGCAAACACTTGGAAATACGCTCTATGGTTACTAATTACCTGGGCTGATTTACTTAGTTATGTGTTCCAGCACAATTAAGTCCTTTCTTTTCCTATTGTATCTGCTTCATTATTAGTTATAATGGTGACATTTATACTGTAAATGAGATGAAAGCATGAAAGGGAAACTGTGTGTAAAGATAGGACAATTGTGCAGGGGATGAATAAGTACTGAAGTATTAAGGCTACTTGTAGTACATGAATATGGATTTGAATGTTTTATTTATATTGTCTTAAAAATATTTTTGAGGAATGGTTTCAAGGTTATAGACCTACCCAATATTGTGTTAAAATATATGTGCACATGACTATAGAGATAATAAGCAACACAAATATTCTGTGAAATTATATGTATGTAAAATGTCTAAATAAGCATGAGGGAGTACTTCTCAAGGGAATGATGTTTTAGAAGCACAGAACAATAAATAGGAAATAAAGAAAATGCATATCGGGGACTATACTTTGGCAGGACTGTTGGCTATTCTAAAATGATGAGTAATAAAGTAAAATTACAGCCACAATTTTATGTTCTGAAACTTCATGTTTATACATGATTGGTAAATATGTGTGGGCACAACCTTACCCACAAATATTTAAAACAATCATAGATCTATAGATATATAGGTTATATATCTATAGATGTATAGATATGTTTTTATTTTAATTGATGTTTTTCTCTCCCTATCAATTGGCAAAAGAGAAAAGTGGTATTTTGATATTTAACTGAAAGGATCTCCTCTCTTCCTGCCCTGAGAAAAAGACAGTTGTAATTTAGTCCTAAGAATTAATTTAGTAGTTAGGAGGTATCTAGATATTAAAATACTCTATCATTTGAATACATAGGTGTATACCGAATGAAACAAGACATCTAGGTTCCTTGCTCACCCCTTTTTCAATGCCAGATGTTTCCAACTGAATATTTTATTGTATTTTCTCCACACTTTTTTCTCACACACTTTTCTTAGGTCTCCCATCACCTCCACTTGAATTGACTTTATGGTACTTGACCTTAACTGCTAGCAGCCATGCAGAAAAATTATTCCAAAGAACCATCTTTTTTGTTCATAGCATCTTACAACTTCCAGAATTAGTTCTGTGAACAGTTAGCTAGCATTTACCAATATGTTTGAGGAGAGGACAGGAATAAAAGGACACCTAGAGCACTCCAGAAACTTGTGAGGTGTTTTTTTTTTCCACGGTCTCAGAGGTTTCCTTTTAGCAAATGCGTCTCATCTCACAATGATTAGGATGGAGATATTATTATTTAGAAAGTGGAGTCACACACTAACACCTTTTTAATATCACATATTAACTGAAGTTGTCTGGAAAATGGTATTTATACCTTGAGGGTAATTCCAGTATTTCAGGGTTTTGTTTAGTTCTGGCATTTCACAATCATGTTTTAGGGATAGATTTCTATGTTTCTTCATCATGTGTTGTATTACAATGATACTAAATGTGAGCAGAAAGAACCTCTTGGGCTTGACAGTAAAAGGAGCTGTGAAGAGACTCTCTTCTGAAGAAGGCAAAGAAAACACAAACCAGCATAAATGCTGTTGCAGTGGATACTGTCATTTGCCAGTAAAGACTTGAATTTCTGTGAGACATCTTCCAAACAGGTTTTTTTCCATTAAATTTTTCAACCAACTCAATTATTCTTGTTGTTATTGGGTTGTTTGCTGTTGGAATATACTTCATTAAATCAATAGAGGGAGAAAAAGCAAACACATCAGCATAAGAGGAGAGGGAATATGCAAACCTTAGTTTTGAAGATCTATAGCTTCAGTCAACCTAAAGTTTATCAGTTTTGACCAGCAAGGCAAGAGCTAAAACAAAACTTAAGAAAGGACTCTCTAGGGCAGTGGAAGATTTTAAGTCAGGCTTTAGGTTGAGGCATCTGAAAAAGTTAGTCCTATTAGTCAGCTGAAGTGGAGTTGACAAACCTAAACAATTCAGGTTTATTTGTATACCATTTGTTGTCTAAAATGGCAGGGGTTTCCTGCCGTTAAAATACACAAGTTTTGCTTTGAAGAAAACTGCGGTGTTACTATATTCACCACGGATGACTGTTTTTCCTTGAAGGAAAAACTCCAGTTCCAAACCAGTAAGAGGTTTTCAGGTTCTTTCTGATGGAAGAAGCCCACTGTTGATGTAAAGAGCAGTGTGAATTCAGGGATGAAGAGGATAAACCTACTGAGACCTGACACTGCAGAGAATGTAGCAGAAATGCTACTTGGTTTATAATCAGGAAAAAATCCTATCTGTTCAGCTCTGCGTCTGACTTCTTTTTCTTTAAAGGTTATCACCTCTTCTTGTCTGAAATAGTTTCTTAGTTTGTGTCTCAAGAAGTATGGAAAATGTTTAGAGTAACTTTTAAAGAGGTAACTGTTTGCAAAATAAAAAAAAAAAAGAATAATTGCAGATTTTTGGAAGGTGTAGAAAGCACTATGGAATATGCATGGTGGTAATAGCTTATTTTGGTAATGTCACATATCTGCATTTTGTCCATAACCAGAGTTGTTCTTCCTTGAGTTTGCTCTGTCTTTATTTCTGTATGAAAATGTGCTTCTTGAAGTAATTGTTGCATTGTTCTTCTTGTATCTTGTTTTTTCTGGCAGTGATCGTATACATTTTCCTGAAATTTTAACTTTATTTAATTCATTATAAAACTGGAGGTCGAATACATTTCTCCCAGAGGACCTTTCAGTGCTCTGGCAATGCCTGGTTCAACTGCCATTTTGTTCGATCTTTTCAGAAGTTACTGAAATGGTCTTAATTTTTTTATTATTATTTTTTTTATTGTAGGTTTCATATATACTGGAGAAGTTGTGCATCGAATGCTAACAGCTACACAATATATTGCACCTTTAATGGCAAATTTTGACCCCAGTGTGTCAAGAAATTCAACAGTCAGATACTTTGATAATGGTATGTAGTAGTCCTTCATAAATGAATGTTTCTGTATCCTTTGGCTATATTTTCGTACATAACTATTTTTGAAGGCAAACTTGAAGATTTTGTAATTTTTTTTTTTTTTTCCCCCCACTCCCAGGCTGTATAAAGCATGTGCCTAGACAGCCATGAACAGTTGTTAATTTAGAGCACAGTTAAAATGTCATTAATTCCTTTTTTCTAATTGGACAGATATCTTCTGGATGTTAAAGTATATAAACTGAAACTAACAATGTAGTTTATCAGTTTTAAAAGGAAAAATCTGTCTTGTATAAAAGTGAAAGTTCCTGTTACTTTAAAATATGTCTAGTAAACACTGTCCACCCACTAGCTAAAATGAAAACAGTATTTGTGGAATGCAATAGCAAGAATACATAGAAGTAGGGCATGTATAAGGTTAATAAACCTGTCAATGACTAAGGGTGCATGGAGTCCCAGGATTGGAATCCAATACACTCACCTACACCATGATTCCTCAACAGTCCCTGTACAAGAGATTGCAAAGGTAAAAGGCAAACTGCAGTGTTATGCTTGAAGCTCTGTGAGATATTTCAAAGGCCTTGAATGTGTGGACATTTGTCTCATGAAGTCAGTTATAATCAATATATTTTGAAAACATGACCTATGTGATTAAAAAGCATCTAGTGCCTTTCCTCGGGCCTTTAGTAATCAAATATTCTGAATTTAAAACTTAGAGAGTTTAGTATCATGACTTAATATCATGAGATCTATTATTGTTTTAAACATTCGTGGATATGCCTCTGCCATTCTATGTACATTTATTCATAGTGAATTTGAGCAGGTATTATGTCTAAAAGTGCGTCACACTTCCAACCAGATGTTTAAATTTTTATTCTTTAGATCAGAGAGGATCAAAATAACCTTTTCACCTAGTCATAACTATTCCTTTCAATCTAGTCATTAATTGCAGCACTTATTTGTTAAAATTCCAATAAAATAGACTCAAGTGAAAAAATCCTACTCCATGCATGGAGAGTTTTCCAACAGAAAAAGATATTCTTTTCAGTTCATTAATTATTTGATATTACGGCCTGAGATTTGTCATCTTTACTGAAAAAATCTCAGATTTCTGGGGAAAACATGGCTAACAACATTGCTAATTCTCATTGTATTCCTGACTTCCAGTCTTAATACCAGCTGTGTCAGGCTTTCATTACAAGGTTGAATACTTCTTTGAGGTTTTGGATCCCTCTTGATGTGTAAGACATGCTAATCTTTTGGACCCCATGTGCTTTAGGACAAAGAGTTTGCCATCTTGCCCCAAATAAAAAGGAACTAAGCAAATTATATCTTCACCTCCTTATTTCTTATTCATCTGTGTTTTATTCCTGTGAATAGGTGTGCTGCTTTAGAGCAGATTCTGTAGTGAGCAGGGACAGTGTGGTGACCCGGTGAAGTGTAAATTAATGAGCTAACTGCAAGGAACTTATGTACACACGAATCTCCATTGAAGGCCCTGGCTATTTTGGAGGCTCCTAACTTCCACTTTAGCTTGAGGGTCTGAGATGCACATAGATCTGAGGTACTCAAAGACTGAGTACAAGACGTTCTGGCTATTTTTCCTCCAATAATATTAAAGTCGTTTTCAATCCCTTATTTAATACAATCGAACAGAAAGCAGTAAATGAATGTGGTCACAGAAGTAAAAATACATTGTGTGCACAATTAATAAACATATACTGTACTTATGAAAGACACATGGGACAATAACGTGGTGGACTAAGTGCCTATGCACCAAAAATTTGCCTGCTTATAATTTCATGGCATCCCTTGACAAAAAGTTTAAATGAAATGTACAGCACAGACGACCTGTGACAAAAGATGTTTCGAGGATATATCAAACATGCATTGAGCAGGATGTGTATATATATATCGATCCACCTTTAACACTCCAGGAATAAATAAAATTAAAGTGTTGTGAATCAAAGCACATAACTCTATTAGTGCCAGAGAGAGTAGTATGTTGAGGAAGGCATATAAAGGCGAAAAAGTCATTTTCAGTAAACACGCTTTTGGTGATAAGTGTCTTTCAACCAGGCTGCTTGAATGTGTCTGTAACCCTCAACATCTGTAAAACCTGCTCACAAGGTATGCATGAGGTACATTTTTACTGAGATAAGTGGGTATTCAGCCACAGAACTCGCATGAATATTAATGCAACTAAATCTCTGCACACCAGACTCAATATTTACCCCATCTATGAATTCTTAGTGGTTTTAATTTAAACTACATTTATTTATTGCCAACACACAATATTTTTCAACTTGCAGAACCTCAGCGAGGGATTGCACCATGCAGAAAAACATTAATGCTACTTATATTAATGCATAGTTAATGGAATAATCTGAATTCTTCAAATAATAACTTTTACTAAACAGGTGATTCTATTAGCACCTCATATTTCAAAGTAATCAGAGGGTGTGTATATATATATAGTGTAAAAAAAGGCACTGCAGAGCAGTGGTTGCAGCAGCACACCTAAACTCTGCTGGATCGTACCTTTAGTGATGGTTGACTCATTTTACAATATCAAACGTGTTACTTGACCACTGTTGCTTTAGCAGACTTTTGTGTGAGTACTCGAGGCAATTATTTGTGACACCGTGGTGTCTACTTTTAAAAGGATTTCAGTTGCAACTGGTGTTTGTAATATCTTAAGCATTTCAAGATGTTGGGTGGAAAGTTGCTAAAAACAAATCACTGTTCTTGTTTCGAGTAACGTCAGTGAAGTTTTTCTTCGGTCTATTCCTACAGTCAGTTAATATTTTTCTCACATTTTTTCCTTCCCTTTGCCTCTCTACCCCCACTCTGGGTTTCACAGGCACAGCGCTAGTTGTCCAGTGGGACCACGTACATCTGCAGGATAATTACAACCTAGGCAGTTTCACTTTTCAGGCCACCCTGCTCAATGATGGGCGTATCATTTTTGGCTACAAAGAAGTAAGTTGGGTCTGAAAATAGTCATTTAAGTAGAACAATTACTTTATACATGCCAGGAATTTCCCTACATTTTTTGGGGTGGTGGGGGAGGCATGAGGAATATTTGAAAGAAGTGATGTTCATGTGATGGATTTGAAAACCATCTGTATGGCTTAAATGTACTACTACTTGATTTCGCTGGCCTTTTTTGGGTTGTTTTAAGTGTTAAGTGTTTAGTAAAATTTTTGATTGTTTACTAAATTCCTCTTGGGTTTTGAAAGGTAGGGTCTAATTTGCTTAAGTAATTCACCTAATTTGGGCCTGTTTGAAAACACTCCAGAATCAATGATGAGTTTCAAAAGGTCATCTTTTTTTCTGCAGCTGTCATTTCTTGGCGACTAACACATCTCATGTATTTCAAATAAAAAATAGTTAGTTTGTATGTCTAGCTCTGTGAAGTTTTCCATCTATTTGGTGATAACCCTGATTAGATTGAGGCCATTTGGTTTGCCTTCATAGCACCAATTTATTGTCGTCTCGGTTGGACTCCTCTGTGTTCTCCAAGTGTTTCAAAATTTTAGTTGTTACTTTAGGTGATTTTCTTTTCTTGCTAGAGTTGCTACAGTCTTAGAGGCTATAGCTCCAGTTAAATTTAATGCAAATGAGAATCAGATGGTAGATAAGCTCAAATCTCTAGGGACAAAGAACAAGTGCTTTCTTTTTTTTGGTTTTTTTTTTTAATCTCATTGTGGCATGCAAAGTGTGACCTTCTCTTCAAGATGTAAGTCTCTCTGTTTTCCTCCTTATATTAAAAATATATGTATTCAGTTACATGACTGGTTGTCCAAACTTGAGGAAATCTGAGTTCTCTCTCTCTGCAATAAACTAATTGTGAGCCTTCAGGCTCATTTTTCATGCCTGTGTTGAAGCCATGCATGTGAATGAAGCAGAAATAATAGTAGTCCTCTCCTCTTCATTAGCAAGCTGGTGAGAATTTTGGTTATTCTACTAGCTGAAGTCATATTTTCACCTAAGATGGATGTCTTTGCACCTTGCAAACCTTTTACTGGATTAGCTTTGTAGACACAAGAAACTTCTAGTATCCTAACATCCCCGAGTTTCTTTATCTTATAAAAGACATGCTGATGCCAGGTCTGCTTTGGCTCAGTTTCTGAATGTTATATACAGGTTAGTAGCCTTAATCTATTAAAATGCAGTTTGTTTTCATTTTGACTCCACCTTCATGAAAGTTTTTCCCTGTTTAGCACAATGAAGCCTGTACTTCATCAAAGGAGTGGGCTAAAAAGTGATGTTTATCTCCTGTTGTTGAAACATTTTTAAAGAAAGAACAGTCTTTTTAAAGACTATGGAAAGGTTTCTGCCTTCAAGACCCAGAGAAGTGGGGAGGGACACTACTTCAACTTGTAATCTTAAGATAAATTTGACAAGAATTATACACCCATTCTGACATGAAAATGGGGACAGTTTCAGGAGGCTACTATTCTTGATTATGGGATGCTCTGCCCTGTCTGTTATTGTGCAAAATGAAGCTAATATTGGTGAGAGATGCTGTTGCTCTAAATTAAGAGTATCTTGTGTTCATTTTGCATAAATGTAAGTGATGATGCAGAGTGCCAGGCAGTGGAAAACTATATTCATTTAGGCAGAGAGGAGGAAATAGGCTACCTCATTAATCACGTCTGGATCCCTAGAATTTCATGCAAGTATGCTATTTAATCTGCAGATAAACAATTTCTGTGCTTCAATGGTGGAGGCTACTTGCTCTCACTGCACTACTGGAATTTTCTTCCAGAGCCACAGTGCTTTTGTGGGGAGGAGTTATTAATGTTCTTTTTGCTAATCCTGAGACAGAAAGAATTGGATTTTATAAATGGGATCATTTGCATTTTTTCCACTGCTGAATCTTTGAAATCCCATGTCATGAGTTATTCTTGTCCTGAATGGTATTACCATCATTTTAGAACCGTTACACATAGTTAAGAAGAGAGACTTTTAAAAGTGGTAATAGTGACATACTAGTGATCTGTAAATCTTTTGACAAAAGATTTTTGTAAGATCTTAGAATGTTACAAATAGCGTATTCTATTGGGAACTACTTGGGGAATGGATTTGGAGGCTGATATTTCCAGAAGTCTAGACTCTTTATTTGCAGCTTTTACTCCATTAAAACTATCTACTCCCTTAAAACTCAGCTTTTCACTTAAATGAGGACATTTGAATAAAATTTCCAATTACTGATCAAACACAAGTTGTCTGAAAAGAAAAACTAGACTCTTGTAAATTTAATCTTGACTCTAGTGTTTGTAAATCTAGCTAGAGAATTATTTCTTTTACATTGCTGAATCCATTGGTTTTTGAGGAAGTCCTTTCTTCTGGAACCATTTCTCTTGTTGGTGAGGCATGTCAGGAGCCCCATTAACTCCAGTAAGATTACTTGTGCTCACTAGCATGAGTAAAAGTTGTATGAGAAGATTTCTGCCATCTTTCTGGTGCCATTTCACAGTTCAACAATAATGACAGCGATGTGTGGAAAATCTGTGAGGTCTTCATTGCATTGTCATTGAAAGTTTCCAAGCTGAAACAGCTGAAACAATGCAGCACAGGGCTTCTGTAATAGTAACATCAGGCATCTGTCTTGAAAAAACTACCTTTAAAATAACTGCTATTATACATTTAAGGGAGCTACAAATAGGGACTTTTATGTTTAAGGACTTCAGGTAAATTTTACTTTTTATTTCTTGTTTATTCAAGCGTTTTTCATATCCTTTGTGGTCCCACATCAGGTTTGCTACGTCAGAAGCCTGGTGTTGACCCCTCAGGCAGGTCAACAGGTTGAGGTTTGCTGAGAATCCAAGAAGCTGTTCTGTGTAGTGTTCTGTGTTCTATTGTTTGCACAGTAGGAAGCAGTCTGAAATGCACAATTGTTATTCAAAATCCAGAATTGATTCAGACACAAAAATAAGTTTAGAAAAGGAGCTGAGCTACCAGGATGACGAAATCCTGAGGCACCAGGAAGAGTTAATGGGTAGGAGAAGGAGAAGTACAGTCAAGTTTTCTAAATGTGAAAACAACTTGAGATATAGGAAGGTCCTATAGTAAATCAAATCTTTATTTCTTTATCAATTTACATTGTTGACAGTGCACCCTCCATTTTAAATATAGCTTTGCTTACACCAACTGTTAGTGTTCTGGCAAATGGTTCTGGAAACCAGCTGGCAGGAAAATTTTACTGGTACATCTATACTATGTATGAAATCCATTCCAATGCAAACTAGCCAACATAACATAGTAATAAAGAAAATTTTCTGCAAAGGCAGACTTTTTTATGTATTCATAGTGAATACTCATTTCTTACTTTCTGAATTTCACAGTTCAACTCTTTAAGAGCTTTACTTGTTTTTGAACAAAATAACTATTCTATATTGTCTTTTCCTATTAGTGCTTATGGCTAGTGTTCCTTAGTGTAGCAATTTGTTTTCTTTGTCTGCCCATGATTAATACAGGATGAATTAGGCAAAGGTATCAAAGGCTTTGTTAATGGTTTAGGATATTTTTCTTAATTTCATTGGCTTGCAGGCTTTCTTTGTTCATTTAAATACTAATGACTCTTTATTTATGTAGTCATCCAGAAACCATTATTAAAGTTGAAACGCTAGTTCAAATTGTCCAATATATGTGAAGTTGGAAAATAATTCTAAGAGAGACTTGTAGTGGAATCTTTTTACTGTGAAAGGAAGCAAAATTGAATGGAACTGATTAAGTACTAGCTCTTAGAATGGACACTCCTGCTATGCATGATGAAAATACTCTGTTTTCAGTAATAAGACTCCAAACCTTGTGGTTGTTTCCTGAAAATAAAATAATAATAAAATGCACAGTCTTCATGGATATTCTGCCTGCACTATAAATACCTGGCATTTCTTTGCTTCTTTTATTATTATCACAACTATTAATATGAAATCGAGATATTTGATTTCATAAAGTGATCAATGTATACAATTTCAAATTCCTGATTATGTTTTGTGCATTTTGACCTGTAGAGTAATTAATAACTATTTAGGAAGCTAGCAATGAAAACCCTATGTAAGTACTATTGTGTTCCTAATTATTATTTTGCAGCATACTCTGGCTCTTGTCTTTGACTCAGTTTTGAATTGGGACAGTAGTTGCTCCCTGCTTACCACTTCCTTCAGAATAAGGTCAGAGGTCATTATTTTATTCTTTTTTTAAAGAGACGTCCTCAAAGCTGAAAAGAATGAAATTTGAGAACTCTGTCTAGAGAACTGATCTCGATGATGAATAGAATTCAACATGAATTCTAAATATCTTTCTCCCTATTGTTGAAGTATATAACCCAAAATATAGATGTCACTGACCCAGCAGCAGGGTGTATTTTGGAAGCTTATTCGTAAACTGGTGTCTTTTATAACACAAGGGTTCATATTGCCCATGATAACACAAACTTTGGAATGATTCTAGTTAAAATTCATCCTCTCAATGTAATGCCATAAAACCTCTACCACCCATTAATAACCACTGACAAATTCTTACCGTACTGTTCAACTGTTTAACATGTCTGCCTGTCACAGCATATATTACCATTCAGATGAAGAATTCAGAACACCAGTTATCTGCTTGCTACCCATGTTTTGCTGAAATTTTCAATAAATTGTTTTATCATTTACTACAAGCGTTCTGTCAAAAGTCCATATTTCATAACAGGCTATCATATGGTAAAAGCCTGTTTCATCTTGACCTCTTATTCAAAAGATTTCGCCTATAAAATGACACTCACTGCGCTCATCACTGAGTGACTGAAGCATTCAGTTCCGTAAAATTATTTCTTTTTCCATGCTTGAGAAATAATTATATGGTTTTGCAAATACAGGTTTAATAATGCTGTTTTTTCAAGATGATGAGAGAGTTTTCCTGGGTCATGGATTCCTTTCTACTTTGACTTCATTTTTGTCTGTATTACTATTTGTTTGACACAGGCTTTACTCAGTTTGTGTTTCTTACACAAACACTTTTTTCTAAAACGTATATCCAAAATTCAAAATTTTGGCTCTTCCTTCTGTTCAACTAGACCCTATTACAACTTTCTTATTCGTCTTAGCACCTTGTATCTCAGTTTCTTACACTTGATCCAGTTTCATCTGTCTTCAGCCTAGTAATTTCTGGTTAACTGATGGCCAGCTCTGAGAAATAACATATTCAGCTATGATTTGAAAGCAGCAGTGGGTGGAGAATTACAATTTCCTTTGGTAGTTCGTCCCAGTAGTTAATAACATTCAATCATAGAAACATGTGGCTTGTTCAACATTGAAGATACCTGTCTGTGACTTCCAGCTTCTGATTATACCTTTCTGTGCTAGAAGAAAAAACTCATTAGTCCCTGAACAATTTCTCCCCATGGCAGTACTTGTTTAAAGTAATCTAGCCAGCTTCCCATTTTCCCTTTGAGAAACCAATTAGACTTTGACTCTTCTTCTCTTAGTAGCATTTGAGAACTGTAAAAGCTTGTAACATATTTTTATGGCTCTTTTAATCTTCCTTCTCTTAAATTTTCAGCATCTTTTTAAGAAATAAATCCTTCCAAAGTCTGTGTAACATTTCAGTTATGATCTACTGTGCAGGTACAAGGAAAATGGCCACCCCCTCCTAGGTTATGTTTCACTGTTTGTGTAACCAAATGACCGTTCAATTAAGTTTTCTTGCTGTGACATCCCTTCTGACAGCAAGAGTTGTTCATCCGCTACAATGCTGATTCCTTCCAGAACTGCTACTTTCTAGAACACAATCCCCAAACCTCTATCTTGTGCTACTTTTTCTCCAAGTTATGACTTTGCCCTTTTTGAAAAGGCCTAACTTTACTAATTGATCCAGGCATTTCATTATTTTTACTCTGCCAGTGTCATCTGCAGAACTGCTAGGCACTAAATTTATGTTTTCTTCTCAGTCTTTGATAACACTTTTGAATACTGGATCTGATGTCTGGAGAAGCAAGATATACTGCAGAGACACACTGTCTGTCTGAGCTTCTTTAGTGATGGCTGCTGTTTGTGATGTCAGTCTAATTAACTACATTAGTATTGCACAAATGCTACGTGTCATTAAGTCAAACACCTTGCGAAAGCTATTACATCTATACAAGTATCAGCCAAAGCCGCAATCTTGCCCAAAGAGTGAAATCAAACTTGACACCCATATTCATACAACTTTGTTGCCCAGAATCTGTATCTCTGTTATGTAAAGCTGAACTAGTCAGTCTTTTTATTTCCTCTGTCTAGATATTAGCAAGTGAGCATCTGCATTTTCCATGACATTGGTATTTTCTCCACTATTCCAAGCCATATTAAACATTAATATCTTTGGGCCAAATATCTCTTCAGATAGCTCTTCAAACAGCTTTCAGTGCAAATTAACTGAGACGTAAGCTTTTAAAATGTGCACATCATCCCACTTTTTCTTCAACTGGGGAAAATAAATTACTGAAAATTACTACCCTTTTCTGTTTCATCATTAACAATTGCTACACCTCTTAGTGTTGATGTGAATATTGTTATATAAGAAGCAAAGCAAACTGGGATAAAATAAAAATTTAAACAGTAAGTTCCATCTTCAATAAAGCCTTAGTCTTATTATGCTGTTATTGTATAAAATAGTTATTTAGGACTTTTACTTCACACTGGTTCATTCTGGCAATGCTGTTATTTTTAATCTGAATTTTCTTACTTCAATATTTCATATATATCTACCTGTTTTGTCTTCCAGATTCCTGTTGCTGTGACACAGATAAGTTCGACTAACCACCCAGTGAAAGTGGGACTCTCAGATGCATTTGTGGTCGTGCACAGGATCCAGCAAATTCCCAGTATGTAGAATTGTGGTGCTGCTAATGGTTTGGAGCATGAGAAATTATTATAAGCTGATTTCATCAAGGATGATTAGCTGCACAACAAATCACTTAGCTAATTTCAGCTTGTTAATTCAAGTATAATTTTATTTGCTTGATAATTCCCAATGTGGCTTTTTCTGTCATTGTTTCTTTTAAGCTGATAAATTAAGTAAATAAATCTAAATGACAGGCCAAATACTGTAAAATGAAACTATCAACCAGCACAATTTGGTATTCCATATGATATTTTATATGGAATATTTATCCATATCCATGGTAGGGAAGAAACAACCTGTTCAGAAAAATCTTCTGTCTCCAGAAGAGAAAAACATCCAGGCTGGAAGTTCTTAATGCTTTACATTCTGAACTTCAATTTCATATATATATTTTAGTGAGAGAAAAGAGGAGATGTGGTTATGAAATAACATCTTGGGCTCACATAGTCATGGCAACAGTAATGCAGGTGACATTTAATTTTCTCTGGCTTTAATTATACTTTGTATGGTTTGACTGAAAATTAATAGTAGGAAATCAAGTGTGATTTCTTTGATGCTTTGTTTTAATGAGCTGTGTGGAGGACCAGAACCATTTGAGGTTGATTAGCCATTAGAGAGTATGCTCATTTTCCAAGTCTGCTGGTGTTATTTATTTGGAGCAAATAGTATTAAGTTCAATTTTTGATGATCCCCTAATAGCGGGATGTAGATGGAAGGAGCTGGGCTTGAACCAACGTTCTAAGACCAAGTCCAGGCACGTTCTCCTGACAGAGATGTAATGCAGATTAAGCTCCTAAGGGCTAACTTGATCCATCCCATCTTTAAGGCAGTCTGCAGATGGGGCTGACAACTGAAGTTGCAGGTACCATCGCCTCTCAGATTTTCCTACCCCCTCATCACATTGAAACAGTCTGATACAAGGGAGTTTTAAGTGTCTTGCCACAGGGAAAATGGAAAATTTCACTCCATCTATTGCTTGTTGTGAACTCAGATTAGTGTGAAGGAGGTTGGCATGCCCAGATTTCACTTACGAGGTAAGATCTTGGAAGAAATTTGTTTCTGAAGTATGATAGATGTGATGTGCCTATGGTTCCATGGATTGCTTTTGAGTGCTTAGGAACAAATGAATCTAGGCAAGCAATTTCAGCAATTTGAGTGATGTTTGTGAGTGAATGATCTGAATATTTTTATGACTCTTCAGCTTGTAAGAGCTCCTAAAATGGGTTCAGGTGGAAATTAGGTTGATTGACTTGTGCAAATGGTTTATGAGAATAGTCACACAGAAATTAAATGTAAGAGATGCAAGCAGTAAGGAGATCTTTTGGCACTGGGCCTCCATCATCAAACAACACTAAAGGACTTATTTTAGATTTACATATTTCTTATGTAAAATATGGGGTATACGTGAGTCTTTGTTCTAGTTTGAATGTTTCTTTCTGTAGCAATGTTTCAAATGTGCACCTTGTTTTTCTACCGCTACATAACATTGGTTTTGATGAATACACAGTTACTTACTAGTCTTCTGGTTTTAGTATGTCTGTAAATCGTTTTGTTACGTGGCACTTTCTGCTAAGTGAAATGGCTGTAACTACCAGAAAATCTGCCTAGTATTTCATCTTAAACTTACTCTGTCCATTAGGTTACTTTGAGGAGCGGCAAATAAGAATAGAATGTGGGTGAAGAGTCTAAAACGTGCCACCGCAGCAACAGTTTTGATAGCGTTAGTTCTGTATTACTCTATGTAATGCAGCACTTTTCTCCTTAATGGCTGATTTTTTTCCATAGTTTGCAACTTACACTAGAGCTAGTATTAATCAAGGGAACCATCAGTTTGCAGTAGATTTTCCTGAAGTTAAATTGTGCTTTCAGTGATGCAGGTTTATACCAGTATGTACAGGCAACATAATAGCACCCTGCCAGAACTGGTAAATAATGTTGGCCTATAGAGAACCATTGTCATATGCACTTAAAGTATGCATGTTGTTGCATTCTTGTTTTTCAGAGATGTTAAATCAACCATGTCTCTTGTTAATTACTGAAAAAGTAATATGATAAATAAGCTAAACCAGCAATTCTGTTTGCTCCTAAAGAGAAGGGAAGAATATAAATTGTTTGTCCCAAGGGAAGCAAAGATAGTATAGCTATTAGTTCTTGCTTACCACTTTAGCAAAGACTTTTCCATCAACAGAACAGAGTTTCCCTTTATGTTCACTAGGTATTAAAAAAAAAAAACAACCCCAAACTAAAAACCACACACAAATCAATCAAAAAACATCCTACTCTGCTGTTTCATATTTGCTTTTGTCAGTTGTTTTTGTATACATCTTGCATTTGAAAATAAAATATTGAGTACCAAACAAGCCTATTTGAACAAAAATACCCTGTCGGTTTTCTAAAATGCTCAATCTTTGGTGCACTTTGCATGCTTAGGGTTTTAAAATTACAATATAATAGTCCCAGTTTTATTGAGTTAATTTTGGAAGACTTAGAATTTATCAGATTTTTTCATACTGCCCAAAAAAATAATTTTTTTAATACTTTTGAAAGGTGAGTTCTAAAGCCAGGAAAACCTATTCCATTCTGAGGAGAGAAAAACATGTTTTTTTGATCAGCCATTTCATTTCAAAAGTGCATTTTAATGAGTGCTGAAAAGGATCCTCTTGAAGATCCAAGAGCAAAAAGAATGGCTTTTCTGAACTTTTTGAAATGGAGAATCTTGAGTATTTCATACCTATTTTTTAAGTTACTCCTACATATAAAGGCATTACAGTATTACTCATTTTATCTGTCCCTAAAAGAGTACAAGTACCTACATATTTTCACCTTATCTTTTAAAAATGGAGAGGAGAGGGGAGAGGAAATTTAGGGCAGATGACTTTCTCACTGTTTTCTGTTTAATTTTTCTTCTTGATCTGCTACTACTGCTTATATATACATAATCTTTATTTTTGAGCCTGTATGTGGTACTCTTATGTTGATGCAGATTGGCCACTATTTCATATTTTTATATATAAATGTATAGATACTTACGTCTGTAGATACTCTAGAGGTACTTTGGAATGAATGGTTATGTGTGAAGGGAAGCAAATATTTGCTTGACACCAAGGTTAAAACAAAAGCCCTAAATTCTGATTTATATGGCAGCAAAATGGCAAACTAAGTCCATTGATTGATTTAAGAGGAAAAGTTTCTGCTTCTTCCACGTAATCCAAGTGAGGTGGACCAGGCTCTGGATCTCTGCTTTTGGTTTGTCTGATAAGTTAGAGGGACCACCCTGATCTCTTCCTCTTCAGATAGACTGAACACTTGTATGTTAGTTATTTTCCCTTTTCTAACAAAGACACTAAGAATGCTTAATGGATGTCTCCCAGTTAGACAAAATATGGTTGGTGAAGACAAAGCTGGGAAATAGTTCCTTCAACATGTCTTGTCTCCTCCCATTTTTTCAACATCTTCACTGCATCAGAAACCTTGTCCCTGTCCTGTTGCAACCACTTTCTCTTCCCTGTTCCTTATTTCTTGTTTTTTCTCAGCCATCCTTGGCATTCTGCTCTTGCTACTTCTTTCAGTCACCTACAGTGTCCTTTGCCCTCCCTTCTGCAGAATCCCACAACCTCTCTCTTATTTTATTATTATCTTTCTTCCCCTACACCTTTCCTTTCCTTGAGGTTTACTACATTTATATTCTTTGTTTCAGTTCTCTCTTCCCCTTTGTCTTTCAATTAGCTTTTTATTGTGCATGAAGAAAAGAAAAAGCATTTCCTGCAACCCAGGAAATTTTAGCAATCCCAGATTGTGTTTTGTTTTCCATGAGACTATGAAATTCACTGGTAAAATGAGAGAGTGCCAGATTCAGAGGGGTCTACACAGTGAGTTCCTTGCACTTACAGATGATGGCTGGGGTTTTATCTCCATGATGAGACATACTTCTTCATTATCTTGGCTTCTACTGTATTAGGGACATCTCTTTTAAGAAATCCATACCTTGACAACCCGACATTTAACGACACTGCAATTACTCAACAACACTGTGTACACAAATGAAATAGCTGAGCTATGTGTTAGTAATATTCCAGTTTCAGTGTAATTAGTGCCACTCAATATGTAGTGTAAGTCAAGCGTATAATTAAGTGACAACTCTGCGTATTATAACTGTTTGCTGAAGATTTCTCTCCAGTTTGTTTACAGTGGTGAAGGCCATGAAAGAACCTTAACGTTACCCTTTTGAACAGACAAAGAAGACTAGCAGTTTATGTCATGTTATTTATTGTATAAAGGCGCAGCACCCTCTGGGAAATCACCAAGCCCAGTTTGCTGCTGCCTTACTAGTAATTTTGTAATTCACCTCTGTGCAAAATGGGCCCTGAAGTTATTGCTCTAAATTTGCAGTATTTATTCTTGCTTTCCACTAGTGTGACTAATTCCACAGCCCTTCACTTTTATCTGATGGCCCGAAAGAGTTTAGCTGGACAACTGGGTTCCTTGGAGCTACTTGTCCGATTCAGGAGAGGCGTGGGAAAGACAGAGGGGGATGCTGGCAATCTTAGGTGGTATAACAGCACTTCAGGGACTGGCACAACGTGATTAAAGTTTAAAAGGTTCTCATTTTAGCCAAAGCCTTAACTCGCCATGGACTAATCTCAGAGTTAGGCAGTTTGGTGCACAGTGGCTTGAGGAGATAAACGATGCTTTTCACACCTAGATACTGTTCTAGGAACAGCTCAGCTGGTACCAGGTAAATCTGAAAGGACTTGGAGAGTTTCAAAGCAGATGATGTCTGCTAGGCACAGAGCATTAGTGCAGAATAGTTTTTTCTATATTAGTCGTAAAGCAGGTATTTTCAGAGTCTACCACACTGGTTTGCTTATTCACAGATTAAATGTCTTTGAGGTGCAGCTTCAAGACTTTAAAGGATTTCTTAGTAATTTTTAGGAGAATGATAAAATTAATACAATTAGGGAATCTGATTTTGATCTAGGTTAAGACCTGTGTGTAGTAGTCCATGATGAAGAGCAATTGTGGTGGAAGTTTGATTACAGGCATGTTTGATCCCAGTGTCAGTGCCTCATGAATTAGTTAGTTAATATTGATAAGTTTAGCGACATGAAGCTGTTAAAAACAAAGAACAAAGATTTCTTTGACATTCTGATTCCCTTACCTTTTGTAACGATAGCAATCAAATATACAAACCTGCCAAAATATATTTCTGCATGAAAATTTTATTCAGCCAGTGCTGCTAAACAAAGCCCTTATTAAGAAAAAACAGTGGCTGTATAGTGCAGCAGCTGTGCCCAAGCCTTCTGTTTTTCACCCTTATATTTTTTCACAAATTGCTTGCAGTATAAGCTGGATATGTTTCCTAAATTGTTTGCTTCAAATTGACTTCTGCATAATCAAATGCACCCTCCTACCATTTGTGTTTTCTCTATCAACTAGACTTTAAAAATAAAAGTGCAGCTATATGAATACATATGGCCTTGTTTAGCAGTTTTTGCAGGCTATATGGCCAATCTCAATTCCCTAGAAGTCTTTCACTGACAAAGATTTTTATTTGCATGAGCATGTAATTTAAAAAATCAGACTGATTTCTCCAATATTTTCACATTTCACCAGGTTGTAGGTTTCAGCTGAGGAATGCCATTTGAGGAAAAGTGATTATGTGATGGAAAAGAGAGATTGTGCCTTCCAGAGAGACTGTGCATCTGTTGGTCACATATTTAGAATGGTTTATTGCTAGCTACTGACCTTTCAGGTGTATTAGGAGGTCACTGGTGCTCTTCTGGCACAGCTCCATATCCAGAGTACTCTCTCTGTTTAGGACATTTCATTAGCTCTGGAAGTTCTGTTTCATAGAATATATATATACCATTATTTAGTTTAAAACTACAGTGATAAAACTACATAGAAATGTTTTGTCGCACCGGAATCTTGCACATCTATAATTTACCAATCTATTGATTAATCCCTTGAAGGGATACTTTCAACTGGCCTTCTGACCCACCGTGTTATCTCTCGAGGTCACTGAGGAATGTATTTAACCTCAAGTACTGGTGGTTTCTTCAGCTTTTTCTGCTGGGACTGTAACTTTGGCCTTCTAGTCAAAGATAACACATGTACATGCCACAGAGACAAACCAAAGAACAATTTGGACCATGCTGTAAATTCAACCAAATGCAGAAAAAAAATGGACACTGTTACTGGAAAAAAAAAAAAAAAAAAATTACTAAAATAATTTATGTTATTCTGTTAAAAAGGGTGTTGAAATATTCAGACCTACAGAAAAGAAAACATTTTTTTGACTAGGAGAAAAGTACGTACTTATTTTCTGAAATTCAGAACCAGGAATGGTACTTCCAGAGTATATACGTGTTCAAAACATCCTTTTCATTTTCTGCCTTCTCTGTAAGGCCTCTTTTCAGTAAAATACCTGCATATGATGCTTCAATTTATGTTTGTTACTTCACTAGATTCTGTCAAGTTGAGGTGCATACGGAAGTATGTGGACTCACAAGTTCTTTGTGATTCTGCACTTGTAATTGTTTCTAAAAGAGCTAAATAGCATGAGACAAAGAATGAGTTCCACCTGAGTGAAAGACAGTGTGGGTCTTGTCATAGAGCAGGAGTGTTGTTTGGAGAAGTTGAGGGGGGAGTGTCAGGGGAGACTACTCATTTTCGTTCATCCTGTTGAGTTTAGCTTTTCTAGCCTGTTTTGTTAAGGGGACAGAAGCTCAGAATTCTAATTCAGGAGGAAAGAGTGCATTTTGAGGAGCTAAGCATGGCATGTTTCAAGTCAGACTTTCAAAAGATTCTGCACCTGCACTTTTTTGCAACCTGACCATGTAGATAAATTTGAACACTCATGTTTCTAACCACCTGCCTGCAAAGCTGTTGGAAGATGACCATGAAAGTATCTCTCCATGTTTAGGTTTCTTAGAGTAGATAAGCCCCTTGTATGCAAACTCACCACCTGTAGTTGGCAGTTTTCCTCCTGAAGAATAAAAGATCAAACCAGAGTCAACTAGGCAGGGGATTTAATGCTGAACTATGCCCGATTACAGATTACGTATTTTATTTTTTTTATAACAAACCTAATTATCTTAAAATCAGTGGGTTTTTTAGAAACTTCATGCATTGGGTGAGATAGAAGTGCCTGTGACTTGAGTCACTGCTTCTTACTAGATTTTTGGAAAGCCAGAAGCTCCTTATTTCTTGTAAAGCCCCATGAAGAGTCTGTTAGGGAAGGTTCAGAGTAAACAGAATTATGGCATGCCAGTCTTGTATTACCACTGCTGAGATAAAATAGAGTTCAGTTAAAGTGCCAGCAGCCACTATTTTAATTTATATATTCATTTGCTTATTTTTTTGGACGAAAGGATAAAGATTTCTTTGGAAACAAATTACAGCCTTCAGCATTGGCAAGAGTTCATTTCAAACACATTTTCTGATCACTCTGATTTGGCAGGTGCTTTTATGGGACTTACCATCCTGGGAGCATAAACCTCTCACTGCTGGCAAGAAATTTTCCCCACCCCAGGGCAAGATTAGTTTTGTCTTGAAAACCCTTTCTGTCCAGTGTCTTTGAAGGACACAGCTAAGGTAGTTGTTTGGATAAACATTTCAGAACATCCCCATATCTACCCTTTAACTTGTAAAAATTACATTGTAGGTAAAACATAAAACTAGCTCAGTTATAGGCGTGCTTCACAAAAAAAAAGAAAAATTCGCTATCAGGAGAGATGAAGCTATAGCAAAGTCAGCCTCATAAATAAAAAGAGGAACTGCTTGGCAAAGGAAGGTCCTAATTTGGAGCTGAATGAAATATTGTTATCTGAAAGCCAGACGATAACTACCTGTGGCTGAGAGCTTATGCAGTGAGAAACAGCAGAGGAGCTGCTTCCCCTCCCTCCTCAGAGATCCCCCTATTTGTTCCAGCTGAAATCAATAGGTTGATGGTTATTTACCATGTGGTGTAAAGGGGATTCCCTTACTTTGGATTTAGAATCATAGAACTGTTAGAGTTGGAAGGGACCTTAAAGATCAAGTTCCAACCCCCCTGCCATGGGCAGGGACACCTCCCACTAGAGCAGGTTGCTCCAAGCCCCATCCAGACTGGCCCTAAACACTTGCAGAGATGGGGATTTGTTTGCCATGTGATTGCTTAACAGCTGGGGAGCCACACGATCCCACTTCAACCTGCAGAAATGCAGCCTCTATACCAAGCAACAAGGTGGGCCTTAATTTATATGGGTATGGCAACACAGAACACTGACTGTGATTGAATTTGTGGCTATCTGCAATTCCTTACCTTTTGTAGACTCAGAGCAGCCATTGACCAGAATAAGCTGTTAATCCTTTGTATGTAATCTTGTATTCCTCTCTGACATGATTCCACGAGGTCAGTGATTATATTTAGCATTCATTGCAATTAGTTTACCAGGCCTTCACAGAGGACAGAAATTCGAATCCAGTGGACCAGGAAATCATTATTGTGTCAGGTTGCCAGTATAGGTGGTACTTCCACTTAGCAAATATAGAAGCTCACCAGTCTGCATTGCAGCTGTGCACTTGAAATCTGGAATATTTGGAATATTTCATAGGATATTGATGTAGAAACCAACAAATGTGTGGGTTTTTTCCCACACTTATCTTCTGCTTACAGTCTTACAGTCATCTGTGTGTTCAAAGCCCTTGAGAACATTATATTGACTATATTGAATTTCTGAGAAACTTAGATGCAGTTAGTTTGTGTAAATATTATGCATAGCATTGACTGTTTAGGAAGACTTGTCTTCTCTAATGTTATAATATTAAAAAGAAAAAAAACAAAACCTGTTCTAGTACACTTAGATGTGAGGCAGCGTGTACGTAACAAATTTGATTAAGCATTGAAATCAGTTTTGTTTGCTCATCTTGACAACTGACAAAGTAAGCATATTAGCATTTCTCTCAAGTCTGTAAGCTGAGAAATGTCTTAGGAAAGCAAGCATCTGAAATGTGCCCAAAAAATGTCTGATAGTATACTCTCTAAAATTTCTGCCTAAATGAATGACTAAGATGCCTGTGAGCACACTCAGCGTTATCACAGTCCCTTACTGGGAATAGGTACCTATTTTGTCAGCTCTCACGGTTTCTCAAGTGAGAAATTCTATCTGTACCTTTTGCATGTTCCTTCCTGGTGTCTGAAGTTAAAAAAAATATTCTTCAGGAAAATTGGTGTTGTGTGTATCTAAGGAACTGTGAGCAATGATTATGTCAGCTGTATTTCACGATCTACAGACTGCAAAAAAGTGAACTCTGAAAATATTTTTATTTTTCTTTCCTGGTAGATGTCCGTAGAAGAACAATATATGAGTACCACAGGGTCGAACTACAGATGTCAAAGATTACCAATCTCTCAGCTGTTGAAATGATACCTCTTCCAAGTAAGTAAAACAACATGGGCAGGAGCCACATACACAATTTAAATATTTTCTTTTATCTGTGGACTTGGAATCATGGAAAAATTCATTGATCCTATCTCAGATTTATTCCCACGTGGATGATGCATTATTCAGTGCATCCTCATGTATCTCCAGTTAGTTTATAGGTATATAGCTCCCTGGAGGTATTGAAAGAAATCTGTGCCAAACCACTTTTTCAGAAGAATGATTATATTGACTTTAAATTTTTTCCACAAGAAAAAAAAAAGAACAATTTTCATGCTCGCAAGGCAAATACAAATTCTCCTGTGTCCTGTGTTTCACACTGCGTAGGAATATCCCCAAAACAGATTTTGCAGTTCGTCTTCTTCATTTGTCCAAGGTAAAAACTACATTGTTTAGAAGTCGCTGGGTTTAAACTGCCAGCTGTACTACTGTGGGGAGGAAAAAGGAAAAAAAAAAAAGATACACAGAGAGAAATGGCTATTTTTCTTTTTTCTAATCCATTTATAGTTCTTGCACACTTGTCTGCTGGTCGTATTATCTGTGTATGTCTGAATGTTAGCAACACCAAACAATACTAGAGCCAGGGAAGAAAGAGATTTAAGGAGATATTTAATATTAAGCAAAGGATGAAAATATAACCATGAAGCTGAGTGAACAGATGTGGAAGTGGGATTACATTTACAAATGGAAACCTACAGATAAAAAGTACCAATGCAATGCATTGTAATAGTCTGGATTTAGTGTTTTGTTTTGAACACGTGTGAACCTTTTGAGCCCATAAGTATGTATTATCAGAAGAGATACCCTTCATTTGTGATTTTTATGAGAATTAGTTGTGAGACTAATGTAATAATTTTTGTTTCTTTATCTGTGTCCCAGCTTGTCTCCAGTTTACTAGCTGTGCTCCTTGTGTCACTGCCCAAATTGGTTTCAACTGCAGCTGGTGCAGTAAACTCCAAAGGTAAGGAAAGTGATTTTTCCTTTTTGTTTGGGTATGCAACTGTGCTTAAAGGATATCCAAAAACATTGTCCATAGGTCATTCAGCACAAAAGGTTGTTATATTTAGGTCTTATATACATGCTTTCACACAAACATACACCTCGATTGCAATTACTAGCGACACATCATTGTTCCATTTAACTTTGGCAAAAAAATCAGGCAATAAATTGCTTTGAGACTTAAGCCCTTGTTCCTATTTCCTTAACCCTATGTTAAAATCCTTTTGAAGGAGAATGAGAAGTGAAAATCATAATAAAAATCATATTTTCTCCCTATATCTCTGGCTTCATCAAAAATAATTTAACCACACAGAGATGTGGGGTGGTAATGTAAGTACGAAAGACATGCTTGTTCTCTTGAGAGTAGGAAGGCATACACATCCATAGACTCAGAGACTTCTCTCATTTAACTTCACATTATGCTTCGTGGTTACATTGGGTCTCCTCAGACTCTCACTGCCACATTGAGGAGGACAGTCAAGTCAGTAGCAGGAGCCATTTAGACTGTGGATCAGCTGGAGCATAGACAGCAAAATGGAAACTGCACCTCATCTTTTCCAAAAAGTTCTTTACTCACTGACCTTTGTGGACCTTCACAGACCTTCACAGGAAGAGTTTATTTAACACCAGTTCTGTGACACAAAATGCAGGGTCATAATGGATATTTATTGTTGTTGTGTCTTTCAGCTCTAGTGATTAGTTTTGAAATATTATTTATAAAACGGATGCACAATGAAAGGAGAAAATGTTATCAGTCTAAAACAGTGTAATAATTTGACACCATGCTGAAGAACTGATAAATAGCTGATGAACGTGGTACAGAATTGAGAACATCAGATCACATTTATGATGTTTTCTTAAGCTTCTACTCCCTAAGAGACTTGAGAAGTCACTCTGTTGACAGTTTGTCTTGCAAAAAACTCTTGAATGGAATTAGAGCCAAATGAAATCATTTCACAGAAAACATGTCAGACATCTTCAGAAGAAAGGATATTTATAGAAAACTGTTCCAAGCAAGCATGGAGAGATCTTGCTTTCCTTAGCCAATTTCTTGCTTTCAAGCAAGATTGCATTGCTTGATTCTACTTCCATTAATAAATGTTGTAGCACAGAGAATCTGTGCAAGGTCTTGACCTTGAGTAAGGTCTCATACTTTGTGGCCAATGTTCTAATTTCTCTTTTGATAAATTAAATTCTAGCAGGTAGTATTTGAAGAGGTGGTAAAGTTCAGACCTCTTATAAAGAAAGGGGAAAGCTTGAGATATTTTGTTTTGCTCTGTCATTTCTGAAGAACTGAGTCTCCCAAGTTCTGGAATTCCTGGAGTCTGTTTCACTCCCTGAGGCACAAACTCACTGTGCGGAACTAAAAGAGTTTTATCCTTCACCCCTCACAGGAAGCAACACCAGGCACGTAATTGCACTGTGTTTCCTTCCACATATTTAGGTGAATTTGTGGCTGCCCCTTCACAACCGCCAAGTTGTAATTTGCTACTGAAAAATAGGTGGTCTCAACACACTAATTTCTATTCAATTAAAGTTTGCATGAAAAAAATGCTTTTCGTTTTGCCTGTGAAGATCACACTGCAATCAAAGATGAACCTACTGTGAGACAGTCCTGCGCTTTTCCCCAAAAACAGCTGGCTCCACGCTGCAGCACAGTTGTGCCTTTAACAAGCTGCAGCAGATAGAATGAACAGTTTTATTGCTGTTAATTAGCCCGTTACTGACACTAGTGGGACTACCATTTCACACAGCCTGTGTTTGGACATTGTTTGACTACCAGCAAAAGCAGAAACTGGAGTCAATTCCTTTTCAAAAAACCAAAAAGGATGGATCCAGAAAAGCAGACTAAGATTCGGCCTCTACACTGGAATTTCGGTAGTTCAAAAACAGTTGTACCATCCAATTTGGATCTGTAAAGATGAGTAGTATTCAGCCAGATTTAAGCAAATGGAGAATTGTGTATAGAATCATAGAATATTTCAGAATGGAAGAATCCAATAGAAGTCATCTAGTCTGCTCAAAGCAGGGCCAGCTGTGTGATCAGACCAGTTTGTTCATGACTTTGTTCACCTGAGTCTTGAAAACCTCTGAGGATACAGTCCAGTCCCCTGAACATCTTAATTTTATACTAGATCAAGGAATTTTTAAAAGCCTCCTATGTACATAGTTTTGAAAACGCTTATTTTCAGATTCTGTAGATATTGATGTTTTTGTTTTTAGATGAACTTTGGGAAAGTCAGATTTCAGCAGTGATATTTCAGGGAGTTTGGAAATCAAATAGTACACACTTGCAATCTGTGCATGCTGTAAACTCAAGTTTTGAATGTGTCTCATGCTTCAGTTAATTAACATAGGATAAAAGCATCTCCCAATCCTTGTAGCATCCCTCAGGTTCATTGTGCTAATATAATTCCAACATTGGAGATAGGGAACTGGATTACTGCAGGGCTAAAAGCAAGAGCTGTGAACAATTTAGATTCTATTTTTATTCAGCTGTCACTGTTGGTACTTATATTCAAATTTTAAATCCTTAGAAGTGGCTGCCTTATGCCAAAGGCTCCCAAAAGCCTAACAGCTAGATCCACAAGGCAGTTTTGCTGGCTGACTCACTTAGGAATTCAAGGGAAATTATGCAGAATAAGAGAGCATAGCAAAAGTACCTTTTTACCAAACTCAACTAAAGTATCTGAAGACCAGTGAAGTCCCTGAGCCCCATGAAGCTCTTCTGTTTATATGCATGACACTGCCCTTTACACAATAACAATCTCACAATGATCTGAGAATCCCGAGGAACAGGAGGTAGGTGAACATGGATCCTCTAAACCCAAGTCGTCCCTGAAGGGTGGACATCTAATGGATGTCCAGGTCCTTAAGCCTGAGCACTCATAACCCCTTGCGTGGCTCCAGTTCAGAGAAGATGCACTACCCCCAGGCAATGGCTGCCTGGAGATTTTGGGGCTCCACTCCCACCACTGCTGTCCAGGCAGCCCTGCTGGGGTCTTTTCTGGGTCTGCAGGGAATAGAGATTCAGCTTTGGGTAACCCCATTCACAAAAAGATCTTGCTCATGCTAAGTGGATGTTTTAGGATAAAGTGCACTTCTATCCATGAGAGTCTCTGTTTTCCAAGCTGTGATTTCTGGTTTGAAATCATACGAGTACGTGGTATTGACCTGTGGAGTACAAACTCCCAATTTCAAAAGTACCCTAGAACAATCTGCACAAATTCCCTTGTTGGAATTTCTATGCATCGGGATGACCCAGGACACTCCACGCACTCTAGGCTGATTTATTCTGCCCATGTGTGTATGCGTAACTCCCCAAGCTTCTTGTGTTCTTAAAACAATCCTGAGCTAAAAAGATGAAAGAATCCCATTTGTGATACATTTCACTTCAATGCTTAATACCGTATGCCAGCTACAACACTACTTGTGTAAATGAAAGGGTTACAGCTGCTTTTTGTAGAATGTGTTCTGAGCAAAGTGAGAAATCAGAAATGTGTCTGCAAATAGTAGCAATAATGCGGTTTAAGTCTTGATACTTCTAATCTTTTATTATGATAATCACTGTTTCCATTTAAGCAGGTCATAGAATCATAGAATGGTTAGAGTTGGAAGGGACCTTAGAGATCATCAAGTTCCAACCCCCCTGCCATGGGCAGGGACACCTCTCCCTAGAGCAGGTTGCTCAAAGCCCCATCCAATCTGGCCTTAAACACTTCCAGGGATGGGGCATCAACAACTTCCCTGGGCAAACTGTTCCAGTGGCTCACCACCCTCACAGTAAAGAACTTCTTCCTAATATCTAATCTAAATCTCCCCTCTTCCAATTTAAAACCATTACC
>VXBW01003937.1:336351-405468 GCA_013400375.1 Thinocorus orbignyianus | reverse complement strand
CTCTTTGAGTGCGGCCATCCAGCCAGTTCCTTATCCACCGAGTGGTCATAAAGAAACAAGTTGTTTTACATTCCATGCTGATTAGCTGGAAAGTAAGGAACAAAAAACCTTTAGGTACTTGCAGTTCATATGAAAATATTTTACATTTATAATACGAAGTCACAGTTTTCCACCATGCCCTTATGGTAATTGAGATAAAAAATAATTGCCTATTGTCTTCTGAACTTCTGGGCAAACTTGAAATGTCTTTTTTGTTTATTCTTCCTTTAGAAAGAAATTGAAAACATGTCCAACTGACTTTCAAATCTGAGTTTATGTCTGGAAATAATCAAGAGGAGGAAAAGGACTGGGGTTTTTGTTTGTTTTTATGTATGTCCCACCTGACAGTACCTGTTTTTATAAACTTTGTGTTGAATAAAATATTGTAGCATAAATAACAGTCATATATAATCTAAAATACTTATCAGCTGAGCAAAGCACTACCCATACAGAATTACAAAAAAGCACACAAAAAAAAGGTTGTAGATTCCATTTAGGAGCAGGGGAAGGCAATGGATGAGATCAGGATCAAAAATACTCATCAGCTGAGAGTGCTGCGAACATTAGTGAACATCCTTTGTGACAGGATGTTGTGACATCCTTTGGTGTAGGCCCTTCAGCATATTTTACCAAAACTGTGAAGTTCTTAAAAAAAGTTGTTATGCAAAGAAATTGCAATAACACATAGAACTGAAGTTACTGTTGGTTTGATGGGTGAGATAATAAGCTTGGGCAATGCAATGCAAGGTGACAAAACAATTAGGACAGTGCAAGGAAGGGAGTGTTGCCTTGTGAGCCTGAAAATATTTTTGTTCTTGTCCCTACATTCATAAGCAACCAATTTGTAGAGCTCTGTTTTTATTCACAGAATTATAGAATGCTTTGGGTTGGAAGGGAACTTTAATGGTCATCTAATACAACCCACTTGCAATGTCTTCAACTCGATCAGTTTTCCCAGAGCCCCATCCAACCTGACCTTGAATGTTTCCAGGAATGGGGCATCTACCACCTCTCTGGGCAACCTGTTCTAGTGTCAAACTACCCTCATGGGAAAAAAATAAAATCATATTCATTCTATCTAGTCTAATTTTTCCCTCTTCTAGTTTGAAACTGTTACGTCTCTTCCTATCAATACAGGTCCTGATAAAATGTCTGAACCTGTCTTTTTTTAGCCCCCCTTTTGAGAACTGAAAGGCCACAATAAGGTCTCCCCAGATCCTTCCCTTCTCCAGGCTGAACACCCTCAACTCTCTCAGCTGTCTTCTTAAGAGAGAGAGGTGTTCCAGCCCTCTGATAATTTTTGTGACCTTCCTCTGGACCCACTGCAATAGGTCCATGTCCTTCTTTTGCTGGAGGCTCCAGAGCTGCACATTTAGGTCCGCTCATCAAATCCATAAATCTCCAATTGAGAGAGAAGAATCCTTGGAGGGGAGACCATGTGAAAGGCCTTACAGAAAACCAGATAGATGATATTCGTAGCTCTTCCCAGGTCCACTAATGTAGTCACATCATCACAGAAGGCCACTAGGTTGATTCAAATGCTCAATTTTAAATGCTTCCTACTTTAAACAATTTGAAGGTTTAATTTTCCTTGTCTGTTTGCTTTAGGGATATTACATATTTCAGTTCAAATTAAAAAGTGGGAGGAGGACTTACTGATTTATATTCAGGCTGTTTTTATCCCAACACTATCTCACTGACAGTAGTGTACTGCTGTTACAAAATTGGCCACAGTATCTTAGCCATTGAATTACAAAATAAAATGTGAAAAATGAGGCATTTGTATGGATTAAGTAAACCACCAGAGGGAGCATATATAATCCAATCAGTCTAATAGATTCATATACAAATGATATGGAAGATCTCATTTTAAATGCTTCAAAAGTACTAGAGATTTAAAATATAGTGTATTCTGTAAGATATATTCTGTTCTATCAATATATATAACTTCATGAATTTGCTGATCATACTGCTGCTTCAGGCAAAGGGAAAGAAATGTGCCCAGATTCTATGTGTCTCTAAAATTTGTATTCCACTACAGCATATACTGGAATAGTTTTATATGAAAACATGGCAGAGTCCTAACACCTGGGTCTTAATACCAGATTCTTGAATTCGATCAAATTTATCTTGTGAAAAAATGCAAAGTAATGTCAGTACTGTTTTCCCAACTTACATACTATTTCTTTGCCAGTTATGGAGCAATCATACTGAAAATCTGAAAAGTAGAAATACTCTCACTTTGTATGAGTTTGCTCTGATTAAAACGCAACATGTTTTTCTTCTGTTCTGGAAGTTGTGTTGAGACAGCAATTGGTCTTTTTAATCAAGTGCAATGAATGTATCAAGAATGAATGTCTAAATATTGTCAGCCCTGATACATTGCAGATAAGAAGTCTACGATCTATACTTTATTGAGCAGAAAATTGCTCCACACCCAAATTCTTCAAATCCTTTCTAAGCTGCTCGCTTTTAATTTGACAAGCTAATTTGAACACAGGAACTGCAAGAAACTGTTGGGGAATTAGCATTCAATAATTGAGAATTTTATATGCATGGCAAGCCTGATGGGAGTAAAGCAAGAAAAGAAAGTGGCACCAAAGTGCTTAATGAACAAAACATTTTCTCAAACCAGAGTGAGCCCAGTGATGGTATTGTTTGATGAAAGAAGCCTCACAAGAGGATCTTCTCAAGTGGGATAGCGGTTCTGTTTAGAAGACATTGTAAGTTTCAGTGCCCGTAACGGTAAGGATGTACCTATCGGTAGAATGTACATACTGGTACATTTTAAAGTACGGTTATGAAACTTAGATGTTCCTGAACTCTTAAAATGTTTTTATTGAACATCAGCCTGCAGCCAGGTGAACTAACTTTTTGCTGAGATTAATATGTGGATAAATAGCAGATAAATAGCCTGTCTAGATTTTTCTATAAGTTTGTGAAATTTATTAATAGCTGGATTTCATGGATTTCTTGCTGAATTTCTGTAATTCCCCTTAAGCATAGATTGTCTGGAATAATTCCTGTGATTAATGCAAATAAACCTAAAACATTCAGTCTCTGAAGAGAACTCTAGTGTAGATGCTGTAGCTGTCAGGGTCCTAGGACATGTCAGAGCAAGACTAGCCGATTCACTAGATGAGGTGTGTGACCCTCTAGAGTAGAATCATCCCCTTGCTGATGATGATTCAAAGCAGATATCTTAAAATGGACAGATACTTCCTGAGAGCTGTGTGAAATACTTTTTCAGGGCAAACAGATGAACTTTTTCCTGTGTAAGTAGAACTTGGTCTTATGAGCTTCATTTCTTGAGTTTCTTTTCTCCACGTGTTCTTCTGCAGAGTCCTCCTTTCTGCTCACTGATGTTTTTCAGCAGCCCCAAGCTAGAGAATAAAACTATCCCTATGCTACCATTAATAGATTTGATATCTACCCAACTAAATTTGAATCCTGCTTTCATACCTAAACTAGCCAGTTTTCCTGCAGCTGCAGTATTAGTCACACACTTTTACATATGTATGCCTGCTTTGTTTTCCTGAATAAATCAGAACAACATGAGGATAGCAGTCATGCTCATAACTGATGCTGATTTTTAAGAAATGAAAGTCTGGGTTACAAAACTTTAAATTATTTCTAGAAAATGGACGATAGATTGCTAAAATTGTAGTTACTCTGAAATCCTAATCTTTCTGTTGAAATTTTTTCTAATAAATCCTGGATCTGAAGACTGGGAAGCATTTTGAAATTTCTTAATCTGGATAGAAACACAGCTATTTATTTAAGCCACATCACTCACACTACTCGTATTGTATACTTGTGTTTCTTACCATATCATTTGCCTTTCAAAATTTGAGATTGGTTTCGCTAGCTATTGGTTCCCTTGCCAGAGACATTGCTGTGTCTTCTGGAGCTTAGAAACTGTTCATTATTCACTCTTCAGGTTTCTGTGGTATCCAATTTTGCAACACAGCTTGGCCATGACATAGATATCACAGTCGATAAAAAAGGACCACTGTCTGGACTGTTTTAAGATCTTAATGCAAAGTCTGTCTCCCTGTCTGTAGGTCTATTGAATATATCACATTCCTAAGGGGGTTTATTATTGATGCAGGAAGTAGTTACCAAAGAGACAGAGGACAGTTAAGTACTTAAATCCCATTGAGAGGAGGGAAAGTAGACATCCATCTGTTACTTATACCTTTGAGAATATTTACTTCTGCTGATTAATTTGGAAGGACGATCACAAAATCTGTTTAATTTCCATGTTTAATTTCACAGATGGACTTAAGATACCACAGTGATAAAACACTAGATAAATAGGTAGGTAGTGCAGCTCTTTTCTGTAGAAGTTTCTTCTGCAATTCTTTTATACAGTAGTATCTTTTTTTATTCTTCATTTAATGTACTAGAACAATAAGACAAAACCCCACTCAGTCTTTGATGAATGATTTATAACTAGAACTGCAAATTCTGTGCCAGCCTTAAATCTTCCAAATCACAACGAATTTGAGTTCAGACTTAATTCTGCATTGTTTGTTTATCCCCAGTGCTATAGCCATAATAGTGGATATTGCCCTCCTTTATTAAACAGGCATTCACTCTGCAATTAAATAGTCGTTTCCTGACAGACCTGCATGATGGTCACTCAAACGGCAGCCCCAAATTCTTCTCTGCTTGGTTTCATTTTAATCTGTTCATTTCTTACATTAATAGCTACTACCAGAAAGCTTGAATTCAAACATGTTCCTATTTGACCAGTGAAAGCTGATACCTGGCTACAAAAGGGCTCCACAGACAGATGCATCAGAATGCAACTTATACATATCTTAGACATTTTAAGAAGCTTGTCTCAAACTTCTGGTTGTCATTCTATACCATGGGATAGGCTGTCTAAGGACTTACCAGGAGTTATAGCCCAGCTGATTCCCAAATAATGTCTCAAATGGTGGTCTTATGGAACTAATAGACTTCAATTGTATAATCAGAAGAGTGCAAGGAACACAGCTTAAATAAAACAGGCTTTCATGATAAAAATGAAAAGATTTCTGCTTAATGCTCATGCATTACACTGGGTAAATAAAGTATAATGCAAGAGTTGGGAAGTTAATTTGCATGATATGGTAATGTGAAATATAGGTAGATGATGATCAAGTGAATACAGAACAGAAATGAAAAAAAAAAAAAGATAGACACTTAAACATAAGAGTAAAGATTACTTCAAAAACACTGAGAAGGAAGATATCAGGTAAGGCAGAAATTTTACCTACCTTATCTGAATCTAGAGACAGAGCTTCAAGGTAGTTTTGACATCTGCAGGTTATAGAATCATAAAATGGTTAGAATTGGAAGGGACCTTAAAGATTATTGAGTTCCAAACCCCTGACATGGGCAGCGTCACCTCCCACCAGACCACATTGCTCAAAGCCCCATCCAGCCTGGCCTTGAACACTTCCAGGGGTGGGGTATCCACAATTTCTCTGGGGAGAAATTCAAGACATGTCTGTGGACAGATGTGGCCCACGTTATCACCCTTGAATCTAGAATGCTTTATAGGATGATTGTTAATTTACTTTTGGGAAGATTAGGTTTTTTCACTTCATATAAGTATCTAACCCACTGCATTACTATGGAGAAATGTGTCTTCCACCAATTTTGTGATTGTTGCTCTTCATTTCCTCTGCTGTCATTCCAAGGGAGATAACTAACATAATTAAATAAATCAAGCATTTTTACATGGAATAAATCAAGATTTTTCTTAATTTAAGGTCTTTACACTAAATCAGGTTTTAGTTTTTTACATTTTTGTTTCACTAAAATATAATGCAAAATATCAGTACCAGTCAGATTCGTTTAATGGTCAGTTCAGCGTTTGTACAAAGCAGCCACTTCTACAGCTGTAGTTCATCTTCCTATAGCAAATATTTTTCAACATATAATTACTTGCAAATTAACCAGAGCCTGAGAAACTTCCTGTGCATTGGAAAACAATTATCTGTACCATTAACTAGTTATGATGTGCCCTGATGTGATTTCAGTCCAGAACAGTTCTCAGGCATGGTCAGGAGTTGGACTGTTCCAGGGATTATTCCCAGTTGGCCGTTTATGTACAGCCTCCTTCTTTTCAAGGTTGAGAGAGTTTACTTGTTCAGGCATAGGCCACTCCATGCCAGCGGTCTTCAGTGCCAAGGAACATTTCTGGGCATGTTTATTTTACTAGTATAGAAACAGCCAGAATGATCACAATAGTCTTAACTGCCTTCTAGAAGTCCTACCCTCTGATAGTTTTACTCCTCAATATAGCTTGAACATCATTGAAATCATATTTGTCTCCTACTCTTCCTTTAAGGAAGAGCCATAAATGAAAAGTCTTTTTTGCTTATTAGCATAATATTTTAAATTTTACATATTGCTATACTCACACTCCTATGTAGTGTTGCCAGAAATTTTTATTTAGACAAATCTGAAATCCACACGTCTCTTCATAAAATTTGGAGAAACTGAGATTAATACCTGCTAAGGCAAACTGTTCAGTTTCTCAACGTACTCTACTGATTCTCTGTAGGGTAATTTTTTTGTTGGTCTTTCCAGTCACCTAAACAGTGGGGAATCTAGCATTTCTCTGCAGGAGGTATTCCTAGTTTCAGGGAAATAAAGTTTTCTCCATATTATTCCTATATATCAAGACGTTTTTTGTGCACCATTACATCTTTAGTTCCCCCTCTATTCAGGTCTATTAACTCTTCCAATATCTACATTATCATATAGCATTAATGAAGCCACTTGCTTCCCACCAGATATCACAACGAATATTAATATGTACAATTAATGAAGAAACTGATGAGCCCCAACTGTTCTGTAATTCTTTGGTAATCTGTTTTGCAGACTGTTCTTGCTAAATGTTGACTTCAGAATCTGACTCACTTTTAGAGAAAAAAATGAGATGCAAGTAGAATATTAATTTGGGAAACCACTCTGAACTTTAAGGTGCTTTGAACATAATCCATTACAAGATGATTCATGTCCTTCCTTTCTTTTGCTTACTAGCTGCAGAATTCTCTGAGCCTTTATAACAAGTGTTTTTCTTAACCCTAATTCATCCTTACTTTCCACAAATGCAGTAGTATGAATATGCCATTTCAAAACTGTGTTATATTCTTTGTGCAAAATGTTCTCCTGACTTGTTGGCATACCTTTATAAACATACAAACATGGGCTTATGTAGATTCAAGTTGGCACATTATGCCTCCTTCTTCTGTAATAGCTCCTGCTTCCCTTGACTTCTTAGTCTTTTCAGATTTGGGAATGAGATGTAACAGGAGCAGGAACCTAGTCTAACCAAGACATCTCTACACTTCTCTTTCTAGTAGCCCAGATGCTGACGCCCCCCAGTACTGAAAAAGCCATGTTATGTATTGCACAATTGCTGGGGCTTTGTGTATGATAACAGCAATGTGAATAGCCCTACTTCACTTCTCTAGGCACCAGGCCACTTTTGTCCTTTCCCAACGACTCTACTACTTGTAACTGTTATCAGTGTGTGTGTGTGTGTGGGGGGGGGGGTTATAAAGGAGCAAAATCCCAGTAAAATTATATGAATAAAAAAGGGAGCTTAGCTAATGTGTAAATGAGATCTGTGCCTTGGTGCCTGCCACTCAAGGTAATGTTTTTTAACATCATTCCCAGTTCTACAATTCATACGTCTGGGAGTACTATGGGAAGCGTAGGAGCTATGAATTAGTGTATGCTTGTCAGGTGTTCAAAAAACCTGGGCTTAACTCTAGGTTCTGTTATGGAACTTTGTGTTATCTGAGCTGAATCTTTTAATGTCTCCTGTGCTCCTATTTCCTCATCTCTAAAACGGAAAAGGAAGTGTCTTCTTCAAAGGCGACCTCCATATTTTTATTTTAAAAACAAGAGACAAAGCAAGGGGTGTGTGAGGCTAAGTGTGCTTCTGAAGTTGTCACTTTAAAGCATTATAAAGCAGTTTTCAAAATACAACTGACTCTTGACTTTTATTTATTTAGCCAGAAGAAAATGTAACAAGTAATATTGGGGAAAAATGTGTAAGATCATGGGAGCGTCCACCCTAAAATTGAAGAGATAATTTTGAATATTCAAAGACAGGAAATAGTCCAGACACTCAGGTAAAGGTGAGAAAAGCAGGTCAGTTGTGCTAGTTGGGATCAACAACAGAGTGTGAAGTACGCCCAGTAGTACTTCAGAGCCCTTTGCCTTGAACCCTGAGTAATTTCTTGTGTGCAAAATAAGTATCAATGCCAACAGATGAGAATTCTCTGCTAATTTCTGTTGCTATAAGCTCTTTGCGCAGGTATAAATACACAAAGTCAGAGGCAGTGGAGAATGTAATCTAGTATCAGAGAATATTTTCAGTGTGGTTCCTTCCCAGAGAACATGTTTGGCTGTTACGATTTTCTGCTGGAAATGCTGATACCATAATCTCATAGATTTGACTCTAGGGCCCTCCTCATGCTTTCTTTTTCCTTCTAGTTATTCAAAGCAGAGCCTTTAGCAAAAGCTTCTTTTTTATTCTTTATCTGCTTCTCAGCATGTTTCCTTTGTTGTTGTAACTGAGACCAAGATTATAGAAAATATCCTCCTGTTCTTCTTTAACCAGAAATCTGCCAAGTCTCACTTTAACTTGAGGTTTTTTCCTTTGTTTCTAGTGGAATTGGAAACAAAACTTACTTCATTTAGCCCACTTATTCTTACACTGTTCCAACCACTAGAATTCTGTATGGGAGTCCTTATTTATTACTGCCTATTCACATGTTACATCAGAGTTAAAAATATTGAGTCTACTCACGTTCAATCTCTTTTACCATAAAATAACAGCTTTTTTTAACATCTTTTCAATTATCTGTTTATATGATATTTCAGAAGTACTTTCTAGATTACATAGCTATATTTTTCCAAACTTTCCATCCAACCAAATTGTGGAACCATCATTAGGTTGAAGATTGCCTGATGAAATTTGTACCACTCTCCAATCCTCCCTGTCATCGGCTGAATTTTGAGAGACAAGCAACGTTAAGACACTGATGGAATTCAACACTGCAGACATAGATAGGCTGCATCAAATATTAACTATGCCCTAGTAATTACATACGAATTTTTCATAAACAATAAAATAGTACAGGCTGTTTATAGTGCTGAATGTTTAAAATCTTAGCTATTCTTACCTTAGGAGCAAATCATCGTATAACAATTCAAAATGTCATACTATTCTGAAGTACAGTTTAATTAAGCAATATGTTTAAGTAAAGGATAAATATGGAAAACACAATTATGCCTGAATTCAGATTTAGAATTAGGTGTATTGAGTTAAATGCTAAGCACAAATTTCTAAATTTCAAATTAGAAATTCATTGCACAGTCACTCATGGTGACACTTCACATGAACTTCATAAGTACATCAAGCTGTGATAAAGCTCTGCGTTTGTGACAATGGAAAGTAGAAAATAACAAAGGAAGGAAAATGCAGTCTTTTCCCAGACAGTTCAGTGTGACAAAAAAGTTATATTCAAAAGCTGGAGGAACCAAAATGGAGCTTGTTCTATGGTAAAGGGAGGAAAAGCCAGACTGAGCACAAGGATAGTGCTTTTTTTCCTAACAAAATTGGTCAGTGATTAGGATTTTTTTTTTTTTTCAGGTGAACAGACACAAAGGTCAAGACTTCCAGTTTCTTTAATTTAAAAAAAAAAATTTACATGTATTTTAAATTTATTTATTTATTTATTTTTATGTTTTAATTTCTATCTCGATCAGTTTGGAAAGAAATTCCACTTTAAAATGTTCTAACTTTTTTTTAGTAATTCAAGCAACCCAGCAAGTGTCTTAATCTTTTCTTTATGTGATGTGCCTTCCGTAGTGGTTAAAGGCAGAAAAGAGTTCAGTCTGCTCAATTTTCCAGTTTAACCTTTTATTTAGAGAAGTTAACAAACATTTTAACTGAGCTGAGTAATTACATGGTATTTAAGAAATCATTTCATATTTCTGGAATGCCCTTCAGTTCCCAGAAATCCATTTTTCATATGCTGTTATAGATACCCAAGGGGGAGGGAGGGAAAAACAACCAACAAACAAAAAAACAAACTAGGGAATAGTTGGTTTATAGGACACGTGTTGTGCATTTTAATGCTTTTGATTGTATTATACCAGCTCAACCTAGTGAAAAGATTTTTCCTTTCAGATTTTGTCCCTTTCCTTCACAATAATTTTCCATTATACTTTTAGCTTTTATAGGTTAAACCTTGATGAAAATTCTCTATACACAGTATCTAATTTTTTTATTATTATTGTCAATCTTTATTGAGCTCCCTTAAAAGAGAAGTAAAGCATTTCAGTTCATGCACTGAATGTACAGTTCTTGTCATTTAAATATTCCCTGCCGGATAGTAGTAAATGACATCTAGTAGATCTGATGACATCTCCATCTCTGTAGAGTTCACTGAAAGGATTCGGACATCTTTCTTGTTACCCAGACTCAGCTGCAGTAGTTGTAACAAATCATCATTGCTATACATGCAGAGACTTTAATTCTCCCTTTGTTCCCTGAACCGTTATTCCTGAGTTACACACAAATCCTGGGATTCCTTACGTTTCATGAATGTCCCTGTTCTCATTTCCCAGAACATCTTTGTTATTGCTTTGCTAGGAGCTGGTTTCAGTCATCACTTGAAAATGAAGTTGTTATAAAATGGCTATGTTGACAGATGGCATAAATGGCGTAGCTAGTCAGATCTGCTTCAATGTTTCAATGGCAACAGGGAATTATCCCCATGCTACTAGATGAAGGTCTTAAAAATGTAGTTGGTAGAGTGGGTGGTGCACTGAAATGACAGTTCCCAGAATTCTAACTCAACAATGCAGCAATGATAGTACCTGCTACAGCTGATATCTTGTTGACACATGCCTCAAAGGAAGTTCACAAACAGGTTTGCTTGGAGCCTATCTAATTTCTGATAAAGCTGTTTTCTGATAATATTGTTTGGACTCAATATTACATCAATAGAAAATGTTAAATAAACAGTGTCCGGGGTTTAATATCTTTTTCTTTAAAGCAGTGTCATCTGCAGAGTGTCTCAGACGTTTCAAAGAGCCATCCCCAGTCCTGGCGTGTTACATACAGCTTTTGGTGTTTTGTTAATTCCTGGGTAAAAATCAGCACTAGCACCATTACTGCTACGGCATTTCAGTAGGTTGTCAGAAAAGACTTAATAACTGTAAATGAATGTGCCTGGAATAACTTTTCATTCACTTAATTTTTGTAGCCTTAAGTTTCATACCATTGAGATGCAAGGTAAAACCTAAGATAGAAGGTCATTAATCTTTACTAGTCTAAATACATTTGGGTTTGAATTAGCATAGATAACTGCAGTAATTGCCTCTACTGTATAAATTTAAAGAGTGGCTTGATGTGATATCTGAATGTTGGGCTTGATTTTCAGACGTGGAGAGTATTATCAAACTTATTAGAATTTACCCAGAGCATTATGACTGAAATGTAATGGGTATGTGCATATTCAGTATGTCTGAAAATTTGTCTGGTTCCCCTTCAAGATGGGCACAGGAGTTGATAATGGAGTTCTTTAGACTTTAAAGAAAAGTAGGAAAGACTGAGATTTCAAAAAAATGTGTTGTATTCATAACTGGAAGGTCACATCATTTCTTTCTCCTTAGCAAGGTCCTCCTTGTTCTCTCAAACATTCATGGAGACAGAACACCCCAAAGACAGGGAGGCAACACTTGCCATCAGCAAGAAAATATTCTTCATGATTGCTTTTATGCCCTATTCCTGTGTATTGGGAAGGAGGTCTCTGTATTCTCTAGAATACATTTCTGATTTGGACATCTTTTTTATTTACTACGGTAGGTTTTTGGAAAAGTCATTTGCTATAGAGTGAGTGAATGCTCACCTGTTACGTGAACACAATGCCTGTTAGGGTTAGGGTATTGTTTTTAGTAACATTGCAAATGGTGGAATGCAGATGAGTGCGAGCACAGCTAATGAGAATCACAATTTCCTCAAAGTCATTACAGATTCTGCTCAGAATAATTATGCAGAGAAGTTTATAATCCCAAGTGAGTTGTTAAAGTTGTTTACATTGTATTGGACTATCGTCTTCTACTTTCAGAAAAATTCTGCTGTTCCATTCTTCCAGAGTGGATCCCTGTTTACCTTGATTGAAGTAGCATACTTGACATGCCTTGGTATCTTTCAGTTCAGTGAGAACAAAAAAATTACCTCATAAATAGAGCTAACCATAGCAGTGGACTTACTTGCTTTCCTAGTCTTATTAAAAGAGAGAAGATTATTTGGTGTACGGTCAGGTATGTTATACCACCAATGCCAAATAATATCATCCTGTCTCATAATAAAATACTGCAGGAAATGAATGTAGAAAATGAAAAACAACAAAAAAAAAAATTTAACATCCTAACTGGGGAGAATCTCTTTCAGAGATGGACGTCATTATTTAGTTATTTGCTTATTGTTTTAATGTTGTTTTCCATTTGTAATTCTTCGTATTGTCTAGGAAACTCTAAGTTACTGTACAAACACTGATAATGCTCTTGTGAGACAGGGATTGCCAGGGGAATCGTTATATTAAAGTGTTACAAGATGCTTTAAAATTTCTTTGTTACATATTACAAATATGAAAGGATATTGCAAACAGGTTATCACACAATTTGGTAAGTATGCATGCAGCTTAATATTTCTGCAGCTAGTGAGGAGGTGGAAACAGCTGTATAGTATTCTCTAATTGCCATGAAGGGTGTTCTAAGGAGCTGTTATCTAAATCTAAATGATCGCATCATTTTATGTGTATCTTGATGTCTCAGATCACCTTGCCTGACAAAAGCAGTGACCGGTTCAGTACATCCTTGGTGGGATTGAATTTTCATGGCTGAGAAGTTGGACAGAGATAATTAAACCAATTTCAATCCACATGAATGATATCAAAAATGCCATGGCTTACTGTGGTTTTAAGAATAATTATCCAGTGGAAGGGAGATATTCTTATTTAAAAGCTGTAAAAAACCAAAAAATTCATTCGTTGAAATGCCTTTCACTGGAAATGGATTAAATGATTGATTCATATTGCAAGCAGCAGCATCTTGAATAAAAGTAATAACACACAAATCATATATATGTTAAATTAAATCACATCATTTGCTTATTCTCTCTGTCATTCTCTTTTCTCTTCATCTCCCTTTCTTGTTCTTGTTCTCCTCCTATTTCCATCTCAAAAACTGCTATCTATTTCATCATTTAAAGATGTTCCAGTGGATTTGACCGTCACCGACAAGATTGGGTAGACAGTGGCTGCCCCGAAGAGGTATGTGAATAGTTTAAATCCTCAGCCCATCAGAGGCCATTTATACACTTATGATGCGTTTTATTAAATTCTTCAGATTGTGAAGCACGTTTTCAGGGCCGAAGACATGCTGTATTTATCATTCAGTGGAAATGCTGTAAGGCATAATAAAGAAAAATAGGCTGAGCAATTTCACTCCCCATTTTAGAGTATAAAATGGACACAAAGTAAAAATTTGATCTCTGAGAAAATACTTTAAATAAAAAGTAAAAATTCCAGAAAACCTGCCCCAAAACCCAGAAACTGTGATGTTCCACAACCTAGAAAACCCTCTGCCAGATTAGTCTCAAGGGAAAAACAGGCATTGCATTTTGATTATGAAATCTGGCCAAATCATTACATAAAGAAGAAAATACATAGATTAATTCAAATGCATTAAAAAAAATACCAAACACAAACAAACAAACAAAAACCTACAACGCATTTGAATTTCTGTTCGTGGAGAGACAGTGGGACAAGAAGAATCTGACTGTGACAGTGGTGGACTGTCAAACAGAGACTATAGCTTGTAAAAGAGTTTGTATGGAATAGTTAATTTTCTAGACACATATTTATATATCTTACTGCTAGTTCTTTCCCAGTGTCCTCCTTTTAGGTTTTTCAGTTTGGAAATTGGGGGGTTTTTGGGTTTGGGTTTGTTTTTTTTTTTTCATTTGAGGATGGTGGTAATAGGAACAAATTAATTTATGACACTTTAGTCTCCCAGTGGCCTTTAAAAAACAGTTACTTTTGCATTTTGGCTGGAAGGGCTAAATTCTGTCATGAGTTTCAACAACATAGCCTTTCTGAATTGTAATGGCAGTTGAAACTGAGAGCAAAGCGTAGCCCCAAGTGTCGAGTTAGGAACACACATTCTCTTTTATTTTTAGTGGAAGAAAAGAAAAGTAATGATATAAATCCAGTCTGATGGAAGAAATTCCTTTCCTTATAACAATAATTGCAAAATAACTGTATCTTACATGCTGCCCTGTTACATGGGTTTGAAGCTTCAGCTTTGCAGTTTGTAATCTGCTGATTTAATAATTGAATTTATGTGAGATTTATTGTCTGTGGAGGACAACCTCTTCAAGAATATGAAATAAAAGTTACTGGGAGTATTTGTTATTATAGTGGACAACCTTTATATTGCTTTAATCCAGATTATAATTAACTAGGACTCTGTTGTGCTTGTAGATTGAGGCTATCCAAAAGCTTCTGCTTCTCCCCTGTTTCAACACAACTAGTGCTCCCAGCCTTAGTGCGTGATCTGAGAGGAAATTATCGATACACTTAAGTGTATCTGAGAAACCGATGGCTTGGTTTGCCTGTTTCAGGCTACTGGATTACTGCTCACAGTTTAGCTTTCAGGCTCCCTGGAGAAGAAACAATGGCTTATTTAGCATCTTCCAGAACGATGTCTGAGCTGACTGGTGGAGTTCAGTGAAGGATCAATAATTAGCACACAAAAGTTACCTGTAGATGCATTCATTCAAGAGGACGAATAACGAGGATTTTAATTATAATGTTTCTTTCTTTGTAATATAGATTTTGAGCTACATTTTTATTAAATTACATCAATAAAATTAACAAGCTAAAGCATAAAGAAATTTAACAACTAATTATACTGCAGGTACTGATATATTTTCTTAATGTAATATATTGGTTTTGGTAGAATGAAGGACAGTAAAATACCATACGTATTAAAAGAAAGGCAACCTCCACTGGCTTTTGACAGGCAGATCTCAATAAAATTAACAGGCTTTTTGGGATTCCATTTCTCATTAAAATGAATGGGGACAGCAGGAGTTACAGGCAGTTCCCATATTTTCTGCCAGCTAGTTGGATGTATTTTTCTGCAAAACTGTGACCCATAAAAGAAAACTTTCATTACACCTACAGAATTTTTAAAATGTCTAGAGAATGGAGGGAAAAAAGATGAGATATTTATAAAAATATTGTATTATTATTATAGTTTATTGTTTATATATATTACTGTGTAAAATATACGCTTATATTTTACACTATATTTTTTATGTTATATATACACATACAACACATGGAATTTTAATATTATATAGGACTAGTATACTTAGAGTAAATCTGTTGGTCTATAGTGTGGTATACACATACTCTATAGGCTTAATATGTGCACATATTTTACACACATATACACATTGTTCTGTCGTAACTGTGTGTAAAGCCTAATTAAATGTTCCCGATAACTACACAGTACTCACTATGAAGAGCTACAGCTTAATTCCTGCTTAATTCTTTTTTAACATGTGTTATGGCACCCTGACCAATGGCAGTAAGCATTTGCAATAGGAGAATGAAAATTTAAATTATAATCTCTGTTGTTAAAATCTGATTGGGGAAAATAACATGTTTGACCTTCAGGGATGAAGGGCTTCAAGCCTTGTCACTAACCAGAGAGCATTGTAAGTTTTGCAGTTAAATGAAAAATAGATGTTGCTGAGTGCTGCGTAGAGTACTTCAAAATGAAAAAAACCAAAACAAAACAAAAATCCTCTTGAAATTCCTTGATTAAGGATTTCCATTTTCATTCTTTTTATCCTGCAGCTTGTTCATGCTTAAATTCTTCATTTAGTGACGTTCTCCACTGAGAATTAATTTTCTCTTTGTTTTTATTGTTTCCCAACAGTCAAAAGACAAGATTTGTGAGAAGAATACAGACACAACAGAAACACCGCCATATTCCATCACCACCCTTATGCCAACCTCTACGAATTTCAGAGTTTTAACAACCACCAAAGGATCCACCACTTCCCACCTGCCAACTAGCCTGCCCACAGAAGGTGAAGCATATAGACTGCATTATTCTATAGTGCAAGCATGTCATTTACAAGTCTAAAAGTGATTTGTTTCCTTTAAGTACGTGTTCGTGTTGACGTTTCCTCTTGGGGCAGTGAAAGGAGTGGGGAATTGCAGTCAAGGCAATATCTGCTACTGCTTTTGAATTGCAACTTTCTCTCGTAACAGCTCAGCACAAAGGGGTTGAGTGCTGGAGGAGGGGGTGGCACAGGGGAAGCATGAGCATGGACAAACCAGACAGACATCTGGAGAACTTGTAGTCATAACGAGTTGTTTGTGTTCCTTTAACTATCAGGCCATAGTCCAAAACCTGTTGAAACAGGAAATGGAGAGGGTCCTGCTAAAGTTAGTGGAGAAACTCCCATCTCAGACTTAATGAATTTTGCACCCCTTTAAGTGTTTTATTTAGCCAGGTGAAAATTAGAGACAACCCAAATTCAAAACCTCTTTGAAATTTGCCTGTTTACTCTTTTTCAGTCAGTTGACAGTTCTTTTCATGTAGCGCTCACTGTTGTGAAATAGTTTCTATAGCCTTCTGAACCAAATTAACTGGGTAAGTGATGTCACGCCAGTTCTCATCCTTGTTCCACTGGATGCTTAGATCTTACCTTTCTGCAGTTGAGATACCCCACTTTCCTACTTCTGGAGAAAACTCAACTAACCCAGATTAATCAAGTAGAATCTATAAAATAGAATCGGGCACAAAGGAGATTTCTGTTGGAATTGTGTATTAACCCAAGAGAAAATACTGAGTGCCTGCAGATTTTTCAAGTGGCCTGTGACAGAAAATTTGAGCTGTAGGCATTACAAGGTGGGAATCTTCTGATAAGAAAGGCTGGTTTTATTTGCTGCAAGAGTTTAAAAACTGTCAGTTTGGGATTTGGACTGCATTAACAGCTTTGTTTTCTGACATTTTGTTTATTAAAACTCACAAGAAGGAGAATACAGAAATAAATAGGATTTAAAACTGGTAGACCTTTTCATGATTCTTAGAAGAGCAACTAAGTTATTTTTTACTTTATTGTCATATGTTCATTCATAATCTTTAACATGATAGAATGCTCCAACTATGTATGAGCATGTAATGTAAATTAATTATTTGTAAGTGTTACGAGACAGACTTTAATACCCTTATTTACAAGTATTTTGCATCTCTCATAAATGTTTATTCAGTAGTAAGAAAGTAAAGTGTTGCTTAGTGTAAGAACACTGCAATCTCATCAAGTTCAGTCACAATCATTTTCTAATGGTGGAATTTATTTGACATTAGAAAATCATTCCTAAAATGACTCATGACCTAGAAAAATACATTTTTCTGCAAGTAACTTTGATTTTTCTTTATAGATGACACCAAGATAGCACTGCACCTAAAAGATAATGGAGGTAAGAGATTAATTTTTTGTGTATAAATAAATTCAGTAGTTTCTCAAATTATGCCCCACTGAACTTCAATAATCAAAATCAGATTGTAGAAATAGCTTTTACCAGGCTCTCGAAGGACTTCAGCCTTCCACATCTGTATAGAAGAGTGGCAAGGCAAATAAGTAAAGCAACAGCTTAGCAAATTAAACATTTACAACTCACTTTTTAATAAAACAACAGGTTTAATTAACTTCCAAATATGGACATATTCAGTAAATTTTTGACTGTATTAATACAATTATTGACTGTATTATAATAATACAGTATTATTTAACTGTATTAAGAGAGGATATGATGCTAGTTCTAAATAATATTTTGTTATAAATTTATTCATAATAGTGAATTATTACATGATGGTTTATTAATAAATACATCCATCTAATATCTGTATTTCTGTACTGTATTTCTCCATGCATATTCCCCGTGCAATTTAATAGGATCCTGTTGTCTTACTGATAAAGGTCTCTGTTAAATGAGGCACTGCAGGGGACTGTTTTTGTCACCTTCTTTGTGGGTTTAAGGACTGAGACCTGAGGTTTGTTCCTTCTCCCTTTGAAGCTGATGAGAATTTTGCTATTGGAATGGAACTTGGTCATTAGATGTAGGCTTCATCTGTGTTCACTGCCAATGTAGAGCTTGCTGAGGAGGAAGGAAAGATTTGCATTGATTTCTGCAGGTTTCGGATCAGTCTATCAAAGTGGGGATGATTTGCTGAGCAAATTGAAATCAATTCTATATAAAAGGGCATATTATTGGCTGTGATTGCCTTTCCTTCAGTAGCAAACATGGCAACAGGCGTGGGCAGGGTGAAGAGTAAGTCCAGCAGTTGAGGGACAGCAGCTGGGGTCAGTGCCAGTCAGGTGATTTTTCGGTTGAATCTGCAGGAAAGAGGCAAGCCCAGGGCCAAGGCAGGAAGGCAGGATGGCAAGGCAAGGCTGGGACAGTGAGGAAACAGGCAGGGCACAGCAACTGGCAGCACAGCTCAGGCAAGGACCAAAGGAAGCAGCTGCAACCCACAGCTCCAGGTAAGGTGAGATGATAAACCAGGTCCATAAAGGGGGTCCAGCAAAAAGCAAAAGGACACAGGGCCACAGTTAAGGATACAACACAGCTCCAAGGTCCATCCAAGGGCATATGGCAAGGGACAGAACTGGAGACAAGCTACTTGCAGCACAGATCCAAGGTTGGTCCAGGAAACAAGATCAGGGATGAGACTGAATACAGACTCAACAGGCATCATTGCAGGCACTGAAACACAACTGTGCTCTTGGGTTTGGGTTTGGGTTTAGGCTTGGGTTTGGGACAGCTTCGTGGTGGGGACAGCTGGGGAGATCTGTGCAGTGAAGGGTTGAGGAGGTCAAGCTAGGGGTGAACACCCTATCTTGGAGTGCATGGATGTGCGTCATGCCTCATTGGGAAGCCCTGGTGATGGAGAGCACATTGTGACTTCCTGTGGGATCCAGACCTGAGCAGAGTAATGGCACATCCCCAAACCAAGCCATCAGTTCCCAGCTGAGGGGTAACCATCTGCACCTGCTGAACCTCTTTTTCCATCCCCATGAGCATATCTGAGGCTTGCACTTGAGCTTACCTTAGTCCCCATGGACAGGGGCCCAAGGTGCAGATGATGAGGTCAGCTGAGGCTTAGTTGTGGTCTTTCTGGGCTGTCACAAAGAATTTTTCAAGTTTTGAAAAAACAGTGTGTGGATGCCACAGGATTTTGTTGTTTTTTTTTTTCCTGTTGTTTGTTTTCCAGTAATATTCAGCCATTATTTTATCCGTACCTCAAGTTAGAGATATGCTCACTCCACAGGACACAGTTGCCATCCCCTTCGTTGCCGCTTGCTCCTCTGTCATCTTACTGTCACTGACCATGGCATGGGCAGTCACATGCTGTACTGGGTATTGAATTGTCCATTTGTTGGCAGTGTTGTTGTTTGACATGGCTTTGACACATAAATGGTCCCTTGGAATCTGTAAACTCACAGCGGTACTCTTAGGATTTTTTTTTCTACCAGAGTATCCCTGAACATACTTACTCTTATTCTTCTTTAAATCAAAATGCTTTTTATTTTGTTGTGAAAAGCGCTTCAATGCTCTGAAAGATCAATAAACAAGGCAAATCAATCAACATTTCACTTTTCTGTTTCATGGCTCTTCTGTCCATGAGGCACATTCACAGCTGAGCTGCACCCACACTGCTCCATGGTGGGCAGCTGGCCTGGGACCAGGCAGTGCTCCATCTTGAGCATCTTGTGAACAGCTAAGATTAATAAGCTGTTAAATAAAAAAAAAATAATAAATTCAAAAGTTGGGCTTTAGAAAATACATCCAAGTTTCTTTTAAAGTTATTTTTCCACTTGTCTGATCTTTGCCCAAGAACTGAAGAGAAAAACCCCACGAAAGTAAACAAAATGTTGAATACTAAAGCAACTGGGGTCCAGCTGTGACCTACTTGGTAGAGCGAGGTGATGGGATTAGTGGCATCACTTATCTTAAACATAGAAAGTCCATTTCTGCGTGGAAATCTGCTGCATTTTAGGAGGATAAACCAGCACCTGATGCAATTATTCATTTTCCTTGAGCTGTTTCTTTTATTCTTGAATTTTTTAAAAAAAGAAACTGACTTCAAACAACACAGAAGCAAAGCAACACACCAGGATTTCTCATTCACACAGTAAATGTAGCTTTTAATCTGAGAAGTTCTTTTTGATGAATCTTCAATTATGCATTGAATTTTCCAGTGACCCCTAGATTAGGCTCAGATAAAACCCCTGCAGCCGCAGGCACGTTCTTTGATTCTCTGTGATTTGTCAGCCTTTTATAAAGAGTAGATTATTTCAGGTCACGAATACAGGGTCTTTACTTTCTCACACTAGATTCTTTAAAACTCTAATGAAAGGGAACCTTTTATAATGGAAAACTAAAGCTATATTAGATCAATGATAGCCTATAGCTTCATGTGTCCTTGGATGATAGCAGTCAATACCTGGTTAGGTACAACAAAAGGATTGTATAGAAATTTTGCATCTCACCTCTGTCTGGGGCTTTTGAAGCCAAATATCATAAAGCAGGAATTAAATTCGTCCAACTGCTTAGACCTTTTAATTATATGAGAAAATTGCTTGCAAGGTAGTGCTGTAATTCATCCAGTCTTCTGTGGCTTGTTTTAAACATACATTTCAAATTTGCTTGCTTCTGTTTCTTCTGTCTTCACTCTTTCCCCATAGACACGTGATTGATGCCTAATATATATACATGCCTAAAGCACCTTAAAATACAGCTGGCACACTGTTGCAACTTTTGTTAAATTGGTTCTCTTTAAAATAACAAACATTTTATAAATTTTAAGACGTGTCCAGCACTATAAATGTGTATTTTTTATATTCATTGCAGAATCTGTTGGTTTGTTCTTTTTTTCTTACAGCACAACACAGCTGACTAAACAGTTTAAAAGCCTAATTTTTCATAAAAATTATGGGCATTTGGCTGTGGCTGTGTAAGTAATGGAGTATTTTCCTGCTGAGGTCTCCTTGGTGGATGATTTAGCTGATTGACCAGCACATTTAGACATTTTATTTGACCTTTCTAGACACTTTATTGTGGTGATTTGATTGCTATGAGTCCCTCTCAGTCCTTCAGCTTTATAACTCAAAAGTCCTTGTGGCTTGGACAGAAAGTGTCAGAGAAACTACTACACTTCCTATTCATCAAGATGTACAGAAATTACTGTTAAAAGTAAAACTATGCAAAAAGATCTGCCTGAGGGAGAAAGCTGTTTTATTTAATTGTGAACATATATAGCTAGGAAATGTCTGTGTCCTGCTACTTTCACTCTGTGGCGGACTTTTTCAGAGATGGTTTAGATACAAACATTAGTAAGCTGCAGGGTTAACATTCAGTGTTATACAGAGCTTAATTTGAAAGATTAGGAAACTCAGTAACAAATGACAAAAATGCAGACCCAAGTTTTGAAAAAAGAAATGAAACTTTTATATACTTTACCTACAGTGATAAACTTACCCAAGGCTATTTTTTTAATAGTCCCTTATGCCTGGAAACTAGCTGCCATTGGTCATCTGTCTTCTTAATTTCCCTTAAAAATTGCAATCTGAGCTCTTCCTATCATAGGAATTCTTGACAAATTGTGGAGATGACTCAATCCTGTTTTTCTTGGGTAGCCTGAACTTTAGCTGTAACATGTTTAACATTAGTTCATGCCTGCTAGTAATAATCTTATTTCTTTCTGTTATGTTAAGTTTCTAAATGATCCGGAAAATGACACCTGTTTTAACAAAGGAACCTTTTAGGGAACACAAATCTGCTGAGAGATATCTTACAGAAACAGAGTTTTCCAAAGGCAAGAACATAAACTTGGTAAAGCAACAGCCTCTGATAAATATTCGTATCTTCCTTGTGCATCAGACACAGGAAGAAATGTTTTCTACGTACTATATGCAGTGCGCAGTGGGCTTTATGTGTGGTTTTTAAATGAAATACAAATGAAAAGTGCTGAACTCAGCCATACTGGGTGAAAAATAGAATCACAGATGTATAGCATTTAAAGTGCTAGAATTAATAAGTTGTGTTATTTTCTGTTTGCTTCATGGTAGTGTGGACTGTACTTGAATGTTACTTAGAATTTCTTGCGACTCCACTGTATCCCAGTTTTGCTGTCAGCATCATAGTACAGCTATCATCACAGAATAAGTGGAAAACGCTGATCCAATCTGCAGAAAGTCAAACAAATAATGACAGAGGTTTATCCAAAGTGGTGGCACTGGAATTCATCCCCCAGATAGCATTTTTACACTTCTGCATTTTTACATCATATTGGGCATTATGTACCTTCTTAGGTTAAAGCAGTATGATGTTAAAACAGTGTAGCTAAACCAGAACAACTATGTGTAGACGCTTTGACTTAAACCAGTGTAGTTCCACTTTGGTTTTCTAAGCCAGATATAAAATGGTATGTTTTATCTACTCTTAACAGTTGTCATGACTTTGCTATAAAGGCACACCTTTAGCTGATTTTGTTAAACACATACAATTTGTGCCAGATCAAAGGATAAATGTGAAAACCACAAGTAGATGTCAATGGAGATCTTATGAAAGGTTAAGACATAAAATCATAGATCAGTTTGGGTTGGAAGGGAACTTTAAATGTCATATATTCCAAACACCCTGCCATGAGCAAGGACATCTTCAACTAGGTTGGGTTGCTCAGAGCCCAGTTCAACCTGACTTTGAATGTTTCCAGGCACCTCTCTGGGCAATCTGTTCCAGTGTTTCACCACCCTCAGAGTGAAAAGTTTCTTCCTTCTATCTAGTCTAAATCTTCCCTCTTTTAGTTGAAAGCCATTAACCCTTCTTCTGCTGCAGTAGGCCCTGCCAGAAAGTTTGTCCCCATCTTTCTTATAAGTCCCCTTTAAGTACTGAAAAGCTGCAATAAGGTCTCCCTGGAACTTTCTCTTCTCCAGGCTGAACAACTCCAACTCTCTCAGCTTGTCCTCACCAGAGAGGTGTTCCAGTCTTCTGATCATTTTTGCGGCCCTTCTCTGAACCCACTCCAACAGGTCCATGTCCTTCTTATGCTTAGGGATCCAGAACTGGACACAGTACTCCAGGTGGGGTCTCAGCAGAATGGAGTAGATAAACTTTTAAGACAAGGCTGCATTACTGAATGTTTTATCTTATCTTATAATCTGTTACTGTTGCTGTCACAGTGCTGTGGCAGTATGACAGCTAGGGCACTCAAAGCTCCTCTGATCTTTTGTCTTTTTAACTACCTATTCTGTGTGGAGTGAACCCAGTAGTTGCAGTCAGCAGCTTCCCGCAATCTCCTCTACATTGTTCACTCATCTTTGTCATAAGTGTGCATGGGTCACCATGAAGGGTGATGAAAATGGAGGTCAAGTGTAAGAAGACTAAAATATAGATGTGCATATTGCATTTAAGTTAGAATATCTGAAGTTTTTCTGTCTCCACAAGGTGAGGGGGCATAGCGGGGAAACTAACTCCGGAAATATTAGACAGCTTTAAAGAGGACCAGTGTGCTTGACCCAACGGTCTTCTGTTTGCTTCTGGTAGGGTTAAGAGTATCAATGGGCTGACTGAATTCAAATTGTTGTAATCTGGAATTTGTTGTTCTGGATTTGGCAACAGTCAGCTCAACAGTCAGCTGCCTTGCCAGACTAAATAACATGGGACAATACCGTACAAAACTGAGCTTTGCGATGGCCACTATTTGATGCTACAAAGTATTGTAATTGCTTACATGGCCTCAAGTGACTCAAACTAAAATTAATACTGATGACAATTATTGTAGTATTAGGTAATATTTTTGAGCAGAAGAATGAAAGTCCTTAGCTAACATAGTTAGAGTGCTGTCATCCTATAAACAGAAGGATTTGATTTTGGTGCACTCTCATCCATTTACTGCACTAAGCAGTTGATCACTCAGAGGCTTACTGAGTTGCACTGGGTCCTACAGAGTATTGATAGCAAAGCCAAATATTGAATTAAGAAATTGTGGGTTACAGTTAATAATATTTGCACTTAAAGACCACCTTTCATTCCTTACATGCAATTGGAAATTGATTTTCACAGCATCAGCTGAACCATAACTTTATAAATCATCATGAAACTGAGTAAAGAGTATCAATGGCTTAGCCTCAAAATGTTAAAAAATGCTAAGGGAGTGAACCCACAAAAGAAAGAAAATCACACTCTATTACCATGAAGAAGCTGAGAAATCCAGAGCATGCTGTTCCTAAAAGAGGTAGAAAGAGCATTTTTATACAGATTCCTCTAAGCCTCTGGAGAGTCCTTCCAGTTGTACATTCCTATTCCCTCCTACAGTCACTGTATGTAGGTCGTTAATCATCTGCTCAGGAATCTGCATTTTGTACAGGAAAAAAGCTTAGGTTTGGAGAACCATATACCTGCCTCATAAAGTAAGCAGTCTCCTGGTAGACTCACATTCCAGATGTAAATGGGGGCCCAAAGAGGGAAAAAAATCCAGTGGGCCTGCTGAGCTCACTGTAGGCTGTCACCTTGTGTGCTCAGCTGTCCTAAACATTTTGTCATCCCCCTTTGCAGGAGCATAATAGCTCAAACCCACGTGGTCACACAAGTAGGGTAATACAGCTTCCAGGCTAGAAATGACATACATGATATGGTGGAGGGCTGATGGAGTGAACTTGGATCCACAGGTCCAGGTTAGTCTCAGACCATGCAGCAAGAAAGGGTTTCTTCTGTTTGGCTGCCAAAGAGGAGAGCAAACACACGGAGAGGAGGCGTTGCCAACTGGCTTGTAGGGTTCTATGATTCTATTACCTCTCATGTGGAAACTACTAACAGACACTGCAAAACTCTTGGATGAGAAGAACCGATCAATCATGGTCCAAGGATGGCTATAAAAGAAGAACAGTTATGGGTGTAAGGATGGTCAAACGAGATTAACACAGGTATGGTAGAGCATTGGACAAATAACAGGAATAGTAGTGAAGAGAGATGGGTTTGAGCTAACAGATTCAGCTGATTTGCGCAAAGTCAGAATGTTCCAGCACTGTCACTGGCAGACAGTTTTATTACCCTGAAATAAACCTTGGAGAGGGTTTAAAATTGTTTGATTTCTTGCTTAGACTACTTTAAAAAAGATGGGCATATATTATCCTGGATTTCTCATACATCAAATAGCATCTACCCTAGGCAGTACATACTTTCATTTATTTCTCAAATTTATATATCTAGCAAAAGTACCCAGCACCCAACCCAAAAAGTAGAAATGGGCAGGAAGAAATCAGTTTTCAATGTATCTCACTTTTCCCCACAGCTCAGGTCTTCAGCAGAGATATTTTATACCGAGTGAATTACAAAACTTCTGATGGCATCTCTGGGAACAATATAAAACAAATGATACATTCTGTTGTGACAGCAAGTTCTAAGTTATCTAAACACTGTGTTCTTTAAGGATGCTAATAAGTGTGCCATTTGTGCAGCTTCCACGGATGACAGTGCAGCAGAGAAGAAAGGTGGAACGCTTCATGCTGGTTTAATTGTTGGCATTCTAGTCCTGGTCCTCATTGTGGCTGCGGCCATCCTCGTGACCGTCTATATGTATCATCATCCAACGTCAGCAGCTAGTCTCTTCTTTATAGAGGTAAGACAAAAGTAACATGTTGTGTCACTAGTCTTGTCACTTGGCTAATATAGTTAGGCTCTCTAGAATAGAAACGTTCTTAACTAAATCTGGAAAGTATCCTTGTGTTTGTAGCGTAAGCTTTGAAGAAACGGACCTACCTCACCTAGCAGGTGGTGCTGTTTTGCTAACATGTTTGCAACTCAGCTGCCTCTTTAACTACTATTACTTTTTTTGTTTGTTTCTACACAGGACATATATCTAAAAGTTATATCTCATACATCACTCTACCTCTCTTTCTTTTCCTTATTGTCCTCACCATAGCATTTTTCCATTAGCTGTCATGTGCACTGACATTTTATTTTGGGACATTTTTTTTTTTCAGTTAATTTCCTGTGCAAAAATAAAGTTCATTCATTAATTCTCTAGAAGAGATGACTTAAAGTAAGTTTTTAGTTGGAAGCATGTGTTAGATGTTCCATACATTCATTAGTAAAAGTTTTTTCAACACTTGACCGCAGAGTATGCAAAAGATTCTTTTCACCTAATTTTGACATCTAAATTTAATAACTCCTTTTGCCTTTTTTATTAATGTAGAGAGAAACAAACTCTTTTAGACCATGATTCATCTGACCTTGAGACATCTCCTCTTTGATTAGATAAATTATTATTTTTTCCCTCAAATACATCTACATTGCAGATGCTGACATTTAGTCAGCTCAACTCCACTGTACATGACAATATGAGAAAGGAACATTTTTCCATAGATGTTTGATTCTGACAAAAAATTATGAATACCTACACTTGTGTTTTCTTCAGCTCAATAGTGTTCCTCTACCTTATAAGTATAGAATTGCCAATCATGAAAGAAAGTGATTGTTTATAATTCTGTAAGAAATTTTGCTTTGATTCTGTTTATAGTTGTGGCTGGTTACTGAAATAGAGAAAAAGTATAATAAACTGATCCCATATCTGAGACTTTATGACTCTTTCTCCCCTGTGCTCTCTGCAGATATCACCCAATATTCATTTACCACATTGTTCAGGTTTTCACATAACCCACCCATCTCAAAACCCACTTGTGAGGCCCCTCATGTTTGTCATGCAATCCCTTTTCTCAGTGAGCTCCCCAAATAAGGGACCTACATTTTGACTGCACTGATTAACTTTGCACTGATAAAAGCAACCCATTATGGCACCTCTGAACACCATTAAATGATATCCTGAGTGCATTGGTTTAAAGAAGCAATACACAAAAGCCAAGAAAAATGCCATTTATTCCAAAATCAGCTATTGCTTCAGAACACAGTAACATTATTCTCTGGGTTGTTTTTGCCCCTAAAGCCAGAAGGAAATGTTTATTCTAGTGGGTTTTTTTCATAGCTGTTGTGCACAATGCATATGTGCAGCCCCACCTGGAACAAAAATAGCTATTTTGAACAAGAAGCTTGAGAAGTCTTGAATGCTAATCCTATTAAATTTGCCTATGATAGTGTATCATTTTGAAAGAAAACAGTCCAAATAGTCTGATACTTTTTCCGAAAATGTTCCCCTTTTTGCTACGTGTGTAGAAGATTAAAGTCACAATGCAGTATTTTCTTGTTTCTTCCAGCCCCTACTCTATTCAACACGTGTTTCACTGTTTGAGTTGGACACTTCTCTGGTGACGTAAAGACAGACTGAGTTAGCAACTTTTAAAGTTAAGGGGTGTTCCAGTCAAAGTTCCAATGAATGCAGGCTCTTTCTGAAAACTGAGAGTAAATGTTGATTGAAGATTATCTTGCAGAATGACAGAAGAGATGTTGTATGCTTTGGTCTTTTATTTATTTATGCTTAGCATTGTGATACTTTCTCTCCCTTGAATTTGATTTTGTTGCAAATCAAGTTACATACCTACTCTTACTTTGAGGAATCTTATGTCTCTTGAGTATACTTTGAAATTACACGAGCTGATTTTTTAAAGTAGCACTCATGTCTATATATACTGCTCTTCATGTCTTTTTAACAAAGCAGAAGCTTATGTTGGTAATCTAGCTATAACGCATATAGCTACACACTAGCTATACCATAGCTAGCTATAAATAATTAATTTATTCACTAAGTTATTTAGTATGCTTGCATTCAGCATTTGAGGTTTGGTGGCTAAGCCAAACATGATATCCCAGTTGTAGTGCATTGCATGCCTGTGATGTAGATCATAGCAATATCTGGAGCTGAATGTAAACAGGAGTAAAGAAATTCCTGAGTCAGATGGGTTTGCTCAAATTTCATTGAGTTGTGGGCCAAATAGCAGGTTGAGTAGTATTTTAGATTTTACTTCTTCCCTTCTTTGTCTTCATGTTCTTTTTAGCCTTTATTGATTTGTATTTGTGTGCAAACTTTGACACTGAAAGCAGTTAATGTCCAGGGATCATTTAGCAAATCAAAAAGCAGAGCGTAAGACTGTGTTTTACTCAGATGATTTTGCCTGTTTGCACCCAGTTACCTGTGGACAGAAGAGTTCCACGCGACACAATAAGTTTTCACGTGCATGCTTTCTTGTATTTTCTTACCTTTCTTCCTTATGTATTGGTCCAAAGCCCTTTCAATCTTTGAAGTTTATCTCAGCTGCCATCCCAGTGCTCTGCCTTTGGGGAACAAAGGCAACATGATCTGGCTGCAGCTGAGAAGACAGCAGAGGAATTGCTGGCCAATATGAAGGCAGGGAGTCAGACGTTGTGATGACTTTCCCCAGCTGGACACAGAGATACCGTTGCCAAACATCCTTACGTAAGGTTCAATAACAGCAGAATAAAATTTTTCTGTGACAGTTCTCTGCGGGTAGGGGATTTTAAGAAGTCTAAACTAACATTGCAAGTTGGGACCACCTTAACCTCGGGCAAAGAGCCTTTCTTCTATATTCAGCTTACAAGTACAAAACAAAATCCAACTTATTAACATGTGTAGACTCTGAAGCTGCAGGGATATGGGTGAATTCAGAGCCTGTGTATTTCTTAATAACAGCTGTGCATGTCTTAATAGTAGTTAATATGTCAAACGCTGAAGAGAAGTGTGCTTGTTTGTGATTACAAGTTATCATTCTTTTGAGTTAAGATCCCATTTTAAAGGTCTTTGCCATCATGTTCCCACCCCTCCTGGAGGTTTTTCAGAGCTTTCTTGAGCTGATTCAGCTGCTTAGAAACACACATGTACACTTGCACACACATAAATGCGCATAGCTATATCTTTCCTAGTTTTTGTTTTACTTCATTTTGGATATTCAAGCTGGATGATTTCACAAATCTACTTTTTCAAAAGGCCACGCAGAGAGTTGAACTGGTGATATGGAGCCAGGAGGTGACCATGGGGAGAAAGAAAGGGAGGGAGGGAGGAAGGAATGAGCAGCTGCAGATCTTCAGCAAATAAAATAATACTGAGTGAGCAGAGCCTGGGGGATGCACTTCGACTCTTCCTGATTTAACTTGAATTATGTCTTTGCTAGTAAATTAAATAAACATGAGACTGTTTTTTAGCATAGAGACCAACCAGCATGGAAGGATCTGCATTCCTGTCATTTAACTCTTTCAGCCTGGCTGTAATGTGATGGCATGCAGACTGTTAGCGTGGACTGTGGATGGTTCCTGAATCCTCAGCTCTAGCTGGGGTGGTCTGAGAAAGCAGTAATTGCATTTTTTCTAACAATTGAACTGTATAGTGGCCTGTGTTGCAGTATCTGGAAACATTCTGATCTAGTAGTAGATTTTCTTCAGATTTTGACCTTCTCATCCCTCTCTGCTTAGAGGAAGGAAACAGAAAGAGAAAATAGTCAAAAAAGCTGGAGACAGTTCTTGATGTTTCAGAACTCAGGGAATTAATGGACATTTCTGGCTCACTATTTTACATCTTGGCTCATAGCAGCACAACACAAATAAGAGCCATCATTTAACAGACAGCCCTGTTCTCCATGCAGCATTTCCAGGTTTCTGCTTTAATGTCACAGATGCAGTGAATGTCTTCAAACAAATGAGAAGTAAATAGGAGACAGAGTAAAAAGGGAAGGATTTAATTTTTTTTTAAAAAGCATCAGATCCTCAGCTGGCTTGGACAGGTGATGAAGCTTACACAGCTCTACTGATTTCATTTGGGATAAGGCCCATTGTTTTTATTGTGTATGCATTTTACAGGGGATTTTGCTTTTAATTTGAAGAAAGCTTGACATGGTCATCAATTTGTTTTTGTCTGGAAGTTTGGGCTGAATTGTGTTTCATGAAAATGATGATTTAAAAGAAGAGAACATTATTCTTCTCTTCTTTCAAAGTCCTGCAGTATCCTGGCATTTGGGACATTGCCATTGATCTCGCTGTCATTGTCTTGTACTGATAGTAAAATTATTTTTTCCAAAGCTTATCCAGCTCAGCAGGAACCAGCAGCTCAGCAAGGGAAACCTGAATCGGCCACAGGGGAGAAGCACTAAAATAAATAATCAACACTCACAATAAAAGTCAAAGGTGGGGAGGAAGGAGGCATTCTGTTTCTCGTCCATCAGCAGCCAGCTACTTAGATCAACCTAAGACTGCAGAAACACTGTTATAACAAGAAGTGGTTTAAATCATAAAGAGATAGTTTAAACAAGCTCTTCTAACAAAAAGAAAGATAAATAAAGACAGTAAATGCTTTTTAAGACTGAAGCAATCTTTATTTCAGAACAGTTTCTTCAGAATAATAATTTGTCATAGTGTCAGACAATTGATCCTTTTTTATTCTTGGAAATGCGTATCAGAAGAATAGTTTCAGATATTTGAAGCCTTGTCTGTTCCTGATTGTGATTTGCCAAATAAATTGGGTGTTTCTAGGAAAGATTAAGGACTGATGCACAAATTATAACTGCCTAAACAATATTTCAGGTAACTTTGAGCACACAAACATGTTTGGGGCAGTGTAATTGATAACAGAAAGATCAGGAATTGTTCTATTTTTCCTGTAGAAGACCTACTTTTCTTCTCTGTTTATTAGCTGTTTTTAAAGCAGGCACCAAAGATCCTGGTAAAAATTGTTTAGCACCTCTTAAGACCCTTGTGCCCAAATGTCATAACAGCTTAAACAAAGAGGTTGGTTTTATTTGAACCATCAAAATAAACTACTTAAGTAGAAATAATGTCCCTTGAAATAGAAAGTCGTTATTTTGGCAGTCCTCCGAAACCCTGACAGAATTTTTTTCACAATAATTTTAAAATATTTCTGTGGACTCTGCTACACGTTCTCCCATGGAGTAGAGTGTGTTAGCAAATTCCTATGCAGACCTAGGAAGGAAGCGCAGTGAACAGATCCTTTAGGGGGTGATGGATCAGCACGCCTTTATATGACAAAAGCCACTAGTCAACAGTTTTAGACAGGAGCTATTTCATCATCTTCATTGTTAGGACTAAAGGCAATTTTTTAGGTCGTTGAGAACAGCCATCATCCACAAATTTAGAAAGAGGGATTAATTCCTCTGACTTTTGCTGCCGAATTGTGCTCCTCCGTTCCTGTAACAACTACACAGACTGGGTTTATGCATGGAGGGAAAGACAAAAATTACAGGGCATTGTTGACGTTTTTTATTATTAATTTATTGCTGAACCTTTTGTATTCTGAAAGTTTGTTTTCCTTTTGTTGCTGTTACAGAGACGTCCAAGCAGATGGCCGGCAATGAAATTCAGAAGAGGATCTGGACATCCTGCCTATGCTGAAGTGGAACCAGCTGGAGAAAAAGAAGGGTTCATTGTATCAGAGCAGTGCTAAAATTTCTAGGACAGAACACCAGTACTGGCCTACAGGTGTAAGACATTTCCTTTGCCTCTGTTTAAAGAAAAGGAGCCCTAAGCTGCTGTAGCCTGATAGAAAGAAGATTTTGGATAAGCTTTGTCCAAGAAGAAAAACTATCTAAGATACCAGATTACCACTGCTCAGTAGTTTTTGTTGATGGACTGAGACACAGTGGTTTGTGCAGAACACTTGTCAGTGGACACCTACGGTATCAGAACTGTGGCTCAAGTGTCGTGTTATTGGCTTTAGGTATGGGGATGCACAGTAATCAAAAATATAATAAAGCTTTGGTGCACAAGGGTAATAACCCTTTGCTTCAAGTGTTTTTCTCTGGTATCTCAAAGACTCAGTGACAAATCTCTAGCCTTTCAGTGTAAAGAGCACTGATCAGTGTTCACAGGTGATTGAGAAAAGTATGTCAATGCAGGTAAAGAGGAAGAAAATTAATTTTCCAGTACTTTTGCAAGTGGAATAGTGATGAAATACACTCACTTTTCAATTCTAAATTAACTTTCCCACCTATCTGAGCAAGTCATGATGTACATGCTTTCCAGGAGTTTCTTGTACATTGCTGATTATTGTCCTTCTTAACAACTCATGATACACAAATTGGTAAGAAATTAAGACAGAGAATTTTCACAATGGTGAAATTATTTTATTTCATGGGTGTTCACAATAAAATTGAGCTGATTTTCAGTTTCACTGTTCACTAAAAATTAATTATTGGGTTTATTTTGATGGTTATCTTTCATTTCTGAGCAGTAGGCTAAAGTGAAGGCAACAGATGCTTTTAGCTGCCAGAGATCTTATAGACCATTTCTTAGGCAATGCGATATGAAATGCAAGAGTTTAAACAAATGGGTTTCTATCCTTTGCCATTTCATGATGAGTCCTTAATGAGAAGAACCATGGATGTCAATGCACTCCTTCCAGAGATTCAGATGCAAGTGTTGCTGAACCCTGCTGATTCATATAGTGATTTTGTTTAATGCACATAGTAGTTGCCTAAATATATATATAAATATATTTTTTTTTTATAGCTAACACAAGGCAGGCTCTTGTGACTGTTAAGACTGCATTTTTGTCATCCAGACAAAGGAAATGGATTGCATTACTGCATATTTCCACTGAGTTGTAAAATAATCCTTAATATTAGAATATTTTTATGTTGTTTAGGGAAGGTGGTTCATGTAGTTGCAGTGCCATATTCTTTCTGCCTATTGGAACCACTCTTCCTTAATTATTGACCCTTTCCCTCCCTGTATAGGGAAAGACAAGACTATAAATTAACACCGTCAAAAGCAGTTATGTCTTTCATGGAAGGAATTAGTATACACTGAGACCCAGATCTTCCTTGAGGAGTGGCAACTTGAAATAATGATCTGGGCCTAAAATATTAAATTCAGGTTTTGTATGTACATTTCATTGTAGTCATTGACTATAAAATTTTATACATACTGTATAAGGCACTTGAATAATTTTAAAGTGAAGTATACAACATTTGCAGTTTCAGATCTCAAGCAGTTAAAAAAACTTGTAGACACCACCTTAATAGTACAGTTATTTACATTTCTTGTTGATGCTTGTATGGTCTAAATTTTATTACTTAATACTGTTTAAAAAAAAACCCATGATTTTTACTTGTTATTTTGTTCAGTAAATAATACAATACTGTATTTTCTGTATTCTTTTATTTTGTGTAACACGCTTTTATTGTCATCTGGTTTAAATCATCTAGTGTGAGATTGAAACTGCTTAAAACCTAACTGCTATTAATCTGAAGGTACTAACAAACACATTGTTTTGAAGCCTGGTGAAACACTCGTGGCAAGTATTCATTTCAATTTGTCTGGGTCTGCTGATCTCTGTCTCTAATAGACTGGGGTTAAATTGCAGGCTGTAAATTCCAATAGCAATAACCAAATATATGCACATATATACCTGGTGGCACTCATTTTTATTGAATAAAAAGGTATCAGTGCACATCATCTATACACGTATTAGTTTTTGCAGGAATCTTGGAAGTCATCATCTAGGGTTCACTGGCCGCATGAAGCAATTGTAGAGTTTCTATTTGAAGCATGCTGGAATCCTGTTTAAATAATTCCTATTTCAGAGCACATCTTGGCAAATTATACTAAGAGATTTACAAAAATCTATACAGTACTGCAATAAGTTCAAGGGATGTTTCATATCAGAATATTTTATTATTATGGGTTTACAGGTCTGTACTTTTGACTGATTCATTCATATTTTTCACATTTTTACCCATTTATATAAAACAAGTAATGCAAGGCAACTGTCAGAATGTTTGTGACATGATTAGACAAACATGGTAACGATTTTAGAAACCAGTATTCAGATTACTTTTATTTTAAGGCCCTCTTGCACAGCCAAAGGATATTTATTAGCATTTGCAAACTAAGTTAAATTTCATACTCCATAAAATAATAGCAATTGCTTTTTTCACTCTTTGTTCACCAGCTCTAGTAATTTGGTGGCAGATTTCATTAGTGGAGCATTACAGTGGACTTCTTTTGATTTTTGCCATGATGTTAAATGTATGGATTATAACATGATGAGTTGCAGGGTTTACTTAATAAGATTGATAGGCATATGCTTATGTCTGAGAAGAACTGATATTTGAAGAGAAAACCTCCTGCATACTAATGGATGTGTAGTGTCTCATTGGTGTCTGCTTTGATATATTCTGTGGTATGTTCTATTTATCCCAGTAGGCAAAAGTTAATTAAGTAATCTGTTGCTGTTTTGTAATTTCATCTAGTTTTCTAATTTTCTAACAATTAAAATTGCCACATTAAAAATTGTACAAATATTAATCTATAGGTGTGATGAAGTATTAAAATTAACTAAGAAACCAATTCTTACAATTTTATAAAGTCACAGGTTGATTTATCAAGATGAAAAAGTATCCTGTAACCCCCTGTCAAAACTCCAGCCGATCTATTATTCAACAATTCATAAAAAGATTTCCATCCAGGTCTCTGAAACAGTGGATTCACTTGCATTCCCACTGGTCCTTCATTTGAATACTTCAGATTATTTCGTTTGTTTAAATGCTTCCTTACAGAGTCATTTATTCTAACAGTTATTTTAACTCAAACTTTTTTGTAAATTTGTGTATCTAATTCATGTAATGATTGCAAGGCCTCCCAAAATTATAGTTTCCTATTATTTTCCATTTTAGTGTTAAATGCTCCATAACATCTAACACTCTCAGTGCTATGCTTCAGCTTATCCTGTTTCACAGAAAAAAAGGAAGAATTTGAACTACAAGGATTCAAAGCACATTACTCTTTAAATCTCAGCAAGATGAACATATGTGTATCACGCACAGAGACTGTTGAAAAAAGACCCTTTAATTTGCAAAGAAGAAGTAGAATTTTAATATCACTCCAATGTACATGCATATGACGATGTGTTCTTATTTAATTGCCTGACATGTTTTTCCATGCGCCCTATGATGCATTGGACACCGTGAACACAGGCTGTTTGTAAGAAGCAATTATTACATACGTTCTCTTTATTTTGAAAAGCTGTGGGAGCCAAATTCCTGCCAGCTGAACAGAATATTTGACTTTGAAAATTTCTCCATTTTTCCTTGGTCAACAGGGTTCAAACCGTAAAAGCCACTGCACAAGTATGTCAGCCAAAGGAATAGCTGAATCACTAGTTTGCAATCCAAATGTGAACAGCAGTGAAAAAATGGTGAGCCAGTTTGCTAGTGAGCAGGGAAGATATGTTCTTTACTGAAGAGTAAATAAGACTTCCAAGAAGAACATGAGAATATGTTTTTCTATTAGAGTACCTCTTGGATAAGCAAAAGAAACTGTAAATGACAGTATCCATGTCTTATTTGTACAGAATCTCTAAGCAAGAGTATGAAAGCAGTTTTTATGAGCTGGCAGTATTTCACATTGTAGGTGGATGACTAGAGCATGCAGAGTATCCTGTATTGGTTCATGTTCCAGCTCACGTACCATCAAAGGAAAAAATTCACTTTGAGTGCATGCAGTAACTGAAGAAATGGCTATGGTATTGTTTTCTGACCACCAGCAATGAAACTTTGTAAAAAAAGACTTGGCATTCACGTATCTCAGCCACACAAAATCATAGTGCCTACAGCCATAGTATTAGCCATTTGGAGAAGAACTAGAATAGAGCACAAATTCAGCTCAGATCAACATTTTTTGATGTCAGGGAATTTATTGCTTCCAGTGAGGAGAAAGAAGAGCAGTAAGCACTTATTGTCCAGAGTAAGGTCATTGGAGCCCTTATACCTGTGCATGTCCTTGCAGAGAACCACTTGAAGCTTCTAGCCTGAAATTCTAGAATGAAGCATTACTGAGTGAAAATGTAGCATTCATCCTAATTCTCACGTCTTAGATTCTTCAGGAACTGATACCTGCTAATGCTTTTACTTATGGATGTAATGGTAAGTTGGGTTTTGGGTGTTGGGTTTTGGGATTTGGTTTTATTTGGAGTAGAAGGTAAAAATGCAGGAGACAAAGAGACAGATGCTAGCATTCACAGATGTTCTAGAGACAGGGCAAGAAACCTTATGTACAGCCTTGAAAACATTAATACCACAAGCCAGTAGCACTGAGGGAGAACATGAGGTTTTCCCTCATGTCCAGGTCCATCGTTTAAAAATCAGAAGTGTCATCAGAACCACTAGCTTCTGTCTGAATCTGCAGGAGTCCATATTTCACCTGATGGAAGGTTTATGGCACTCTGTAGCAGAAAAAGCTTGAACTGCAAACAGCTTTTTAAGGTGTAAGAGTGCTTTACCAGAAGCCAAATGTGACAAAGCAGAATGCAGCTTGCATAAAAATGAAATGGTCAAATGAGATTAATTTCATCCAGAACAGCAAATAGCTTTATGGCTGGAGCACTGACAAAATATTCAAGTCAGTGGACTGATTCAACTTGATTTAGGCAATATCACAATCCTAAAACTGGCATTTAACTATCAGTTTATTGTCAAATCTTAGATCTCTTTCTTGTCTTTTTGATTTTTTATGGATGTGACAGCAGTTGAGGATGCCAAGAGGAATAAAGTATCTCTCTGGTAGGAAGAGTCTCATCTGCTGACATAGTTTTCTCCTGACGAGAGCAGGGAACTGTGCACAGGACATTTCATCAGGTCCGTGATGGTGTCACTGCCTTTTCACGTTTCATGCTTTTCAATGCAATTTTTTGTCTCATGCTAGATTTTTGAGTATCTGCTGCCTGCCTCGCTTTTCTATTCTTGTCTTTGGTTCTTCTCCACTTCTAACTCTGCTTTCTCACTCCTTTGCTTTCTTGCACTCCTATAAGCTCTGAATTTCATGCTGAAACAATCACTTTCAGTGTCACTCAAAATAAAGGTCAGTCTGAAGGAAGGCCCACTTGATGTTTCTTTTGTATGTAGGTTCTGCTTAATACAATTATCTGAAGGTATGTTTTCATTGACAGAATTCTCTATGAGAGTTAGCAAGCTAAATTCTGAACCTCTTGGAAAGTTTTTGTTTAGATATTTTGGTCAAACATGACTCTTCAGTGGAAAACTTGTCCCAGTTAGTTAATTTTTTAAAGCAGCAAAAGGACTGAGAAGCAAGCCTCAAGACATTACTTTTAAATCCATCCATTTAACTAAGCAGATATTGTTGCCCAATTAATTAGTATAGATGCCTGGTTTTTTGTTGTCTTCCTAGGAAGATAGTGTTTAGGGATATTAATTAAACCCTTTCCATGCAGTTTGTATTATTTCCATTAGAGTAGCTCTTATTAGAAAACCAAAAAGGCTCGTTTTTTAATTGCTGATGTTATTTTGAAAGAGATTTAGTTTATTGACTGCTTGGGTGGCACAATGTTTCCTCAGACACCTAGAAGCTATTAGTAATAAACATCTCTTGAGCCTTTCTAGCTTGCTTTGGACTGCTATTTTTATTACTAGGTAGTTTGGTGGGGTTTTTTCAATTTCCATAAGAGTCATTAAATTTTGCTTTGGTAGCTAGAAAGTGGTACTGTGGTCTAATTGTCACATTTGACTACAAATCACCAAGAGTGTCATTTTATCTAAACTTTTCAGGTTGAAGCTTTCCATCTCTGCCTTGGCTGTGAAAACATCAGGATCATACTATACACCCCTGTTTTAGGGACACAATGCAGCTTTCCAGAGGAAGGAAATGGTGTGCCTTTGATAGACATGTGGGTATTTTCACCAAGGCCTGTTTCCAGAAGGAATCCTGTTCCTAGAGAGAGATGAGTCTATTACAATGGAACGAAATTATATTAGACAAAAAGCTCCATTTTGCAAAGAGCCACTTGCCAAGCCCGTGGGAATGTTTTTAACTGCAGCATGCATGTCAATTGACTTACACAGGAAAAAGAGTCAGTTGGCATGTGAGACATCCTGATGTAGAAATGTTTAATGCTGTTACTAGATGACCCTATATACCTCCAGCCAGAAGGTAAAACTCATAGTGCCATAATGGCCTTCATTATGTTTTTTTTTGGAGTTTCCCAGAATTGTGTTTAAAGTCTTGCTGCAGTATAGTGGGCAAATCAATTGCAGTATGAAATCAAAGCTTGAGCTAGTCACTTAAAAAATGAAATTAAAATTACTTTTACTTCTAAAAGTATTGGATATGTTTAGATACGTTACATATAAAACTCGAACTGCCAAATCAAGTCAGACTTTATCATTACACAAAAAAAAATTAAGCACGGTACTAATTTAAAGTGTCTGTTTTTTTTCCAGTTACCTTTGTATAACAGAAAGTGGTTGCTCTGCTATCTTACATAGGTTATAGTATTCCTCTTTTATTTTTCTGCTTTATGCTGTTTTCAGAATGCCTGTAAACACCAGGGCAATGTAAAGTAGCATATCACTCTTAACCTTCAATTTCAGAGGAAGATGGCGATTTCATGTCTTGGACTCTATAAAATGATGCTTCATTGAAATTCGATCATATGTATGTTGTAGCACTGATTTTTATAGCTTTCTGCAGGATTCTGATAGAATATTTATGGTGTGTGCTATGCAATTTCCCAATCCTTCAATGTTCCAATGTTAAAAATTTTCTGACCTTTTAAAGAGCCAAATTGGAGGGGTTTATTGGCACTTTGTCATTTCAGCTCATCATTGTTCCCATACTCATCACTATTCGTCTTCTGAAAGTACTTATATGAGTGTGAAAGTGGTAGTCGAGGCTATTTTATTTCCAAATGTCCTTCAAACACATATTTATAACTTTGCCAGAATGTCCAGGGGTTTTCTTTGCACTACATTTTTGTTCTTTTCTTCTCTGTCTTGTGCTCCACACATTCATACGTCCTGATGAATGCTGAATTTCCAGAGAACCTAAGTTTTATAGCTGATTTAAAGAGTATCTCTTTGCCTCCAATGGCCACAAATCAGGTTTTTTCCCTTTTCTTTTGCCTTCCCTGTCAGCATAAAATCCATTGTTAATAAAAGCATTCTCCCATCTTTTTTACTACTAGGAAATAAAAGCATGAGAAAACTAAATCCAAAGTCAAACAGAAGGTCCATGGGAAGGTGAAAGTTTGACCAAGTCTCCAGAGTCCTCTCTCCTCTAGACTTTACCTCGGACATGTTCTCTCATATAATTCTGACGTCAATTTGAGAAATTTCCTTTCTTAACTAAATACAGCTTCACCAGTGGAGGAACTCAAAAACAAACTGGACAATGACCTTGGAAACCCGCTTTAGCTGACCTGAAGCGGTGGGGTTTCACTAAATAATCTCAAGAAGTCCCTTACAACATAAAAGATTCTGTGATCTTGTAAAGCCATACTATCCTTAAATCTTCTCAAAGGTCAGGAAGCTCATAATCAGTGCAGGATAAAACGGAAAGCCATCCTGGAAATAAGCAGAGCTTATTAAGATACAACAGGGTTAGCATTGCTGTATGTGAAAAGGCCATTGATAACAGGATGTGCAAAAGAACATCCTTTTTATTTTTATTAGAAAAAACAGACTGTATATGACTATCCTGCTGCTCATATCTAGTAACTCTTTTAAAGTGTGGAGCACTCAAACTACCTTTCATCATTACAAATATATATTGTCAATGACTCGCTTTGTTTACTTTATACAGCTGCTTTCCTCAGCTAATTTCACTTGACAAAATCAAACACGCAGGCAAAAATATTACTAAGCAAGTTTCATTCTTATTTTCAGTCCTAGCACTGGTGATAGACTTGATGTCTACAGCGACTTTGGGATATTCTATTGTCTTTTTTACAATTTTTTTTTTCTTCAATTATGCATGTGGCACATACACATCTTTCTAGTTAATCTTCTCTGATCTGTTTGTTGACATTTGTTTCAGTTAATCTGCAGTCTGATAGTTTTAAAATTGCTGTGCTGTAAAACTACTCAAGTTGACTTACACATGACTGCTTAAATTCCATTTATTTAAAATATAATTATTTGCATACTAAGATCTAATAAATCCATTTTCATAAGTTAGAAGTTACCCCAACAACATCACGGTTTTTCAGGAGCTTTACGACAAACAGATGTAAATTCGTAAACAGAAGGAAATTTTTTAAAATGCTCAACAGGTTTCCATAGCCTCACAACCTTGTGAAAGTCTTACGCGGTTTTGAAGATCTGTTTAGGTGAAAATGGGAAGTTCCCATACCTCCCAGCAGGGTAGAGCCAGATATTGCTATGATGTGAGTGATTTTGCACCAGCCTTATGGGTTGCTATTATTATAGCAGTACTTACTGCTATAGGGACATACCAGTGCCTCCTGCTCAAAAGGTTCTCATTCATTATCATTTCACATCAACTCCCTGCATTAATGCCCAACTGCTTCCCTTCTTTAATTTATATAAGCTTATAAGGCAAATTCTCTTATCTTGTCATCTGTGTTGGATTGTTTCTGTCATCCACTAACCTTAAAATAGTTCATGTCTTTCTGTATTTAGCTGCATACTTTCTCCATCACATACAGCACTACTTTCGTCTCTTTATTCTGACTTGGAGTAATATAATAAAGGACATTTTAAAAAATTTACTTTTATGTTTTTTTCCTTCAGCAATATATTCTTTCTGCTTCAAAAAGCAGTAGCAGTGCTTCTTCTGCTGTTAAAGTAGAACTTGCCATCGGCACTGAAGGAAACGCATTTTTGTCCTTGTCCTTTTACACACCATTTCCTCAACCTTTTTATTAAAACATTCCAGATAGATATACATCAGTTCAGTGCCTTACATGTATCTGAGAGGAAACAGGAGAAAAAGAAGTATTTATCAACTTCTTTTGCACAAGGCAAAGAGATAGTTGTCTTTGTTTTAAAAAGAATAGGATTTCTTTGAAAGGTTGCCCTTTACTACTGTCAGCACTGATAGCATGATTAAAATTGTGAATGCTACCCTGGAGAATCAAATATAGCCAATAAAATTAGTATAGAAGACAAGAATTACACTTAGTGGCCACTACAGCTCTGGGAGAATTCCATGCAATTTCCTGATTACCCACCCACTTTCTCTTCCATGAGTCTGGGCAAATCACCATTGCCCAGACTCTCAAGGACATTCTAGGACTAAAGAAATGCTACCGTTGCCATCTTGTGATGATGGCAGCACATTAATTCTAGGAGATTGCTTCTGTGAAATAACCCAGCTTGTCACATGCCTATGTGCTGGGCCTCAGTGCTTTGATCCGTAGCAGGCAGAGTGGAGGCAAGGCTTAAACTTCCCAGTCATAAAACTGTGGAATCATTTAAGTTGGAAAAGACCTTTAAGTCCAACCATTATCCTAACTCTGTCATCTACCACTAGGACTTCTCCCTCAGCACTACATCTACACGTCCTTTAAATACCTCCAAGGAAAGTCACTCAACCACCACCCTAGACAACGACTTCCAGTGCTTGATAGCCCATTCAGTAAATAAATCTTTCCTAGTGTCCAATTTCAAGGTCCCCTGGCACAACTTGAGGCTGATTTGTCTCATCCTTCAAGAGTTGCTTGGGAGACCGACACCGACCTCGCTACTACCTCCTTTCAGATATCTACAGAAACCTATAAGTGAAGGAGTAGATGCGAAGAATGTGTTGGAAACACTCGGTTCTGGCAATACCCCTAATTCAGCTTTGGGCAGATGATGGGAAAAATGAACATTTTTCTCCTCATGTATTTAAAATCACCCTATTTTTCTTCAGTGTTTAATCTTACTAAATAATGTTTATTCCCACTGTATCTGTCCAGTACAGATCTGTCAAAGCATTCCAAATAGTATCAAGATGAAAAATTCTTTTTTTCTGGTGATCACATATTACAAAGCAGTACCTTTGTGATATCATTAGGGAAAATTCTCTTAAAGAGCTGGAAGTCTTAAAGGTTATCAGCAAAGCAGAAGACAACAATTTTCCTATTTTTAATGCTTATTTATCATGAGTAAATAAAAGTCAAGAATTCTCTTTTCAAAGTATTTGGACCTTTCTTAGTTCTATGCGTTGTCTCCTTTTCAGATTGGTTATATTTGTCCTCACTTTGTTCTCTGGGCCACAGAAAAATTTGGCATTGCTGAAGGAAATCCAGAGAGGCTTCACAGCTCCTCTGTTTTCTGGCTAGCTGGCTCACTTTCATATATTAATATTTATTCATTATTTAGTAGTATGAGTTATGATGCCTTTCAGACAAAATTTGGATAAGTTCCCTGACCTGCCATGCAAGTAAAAGAGATTCAATGTCTTTTAAAGTTATAGAGGGAGTTTTGGACCCCGTTTAAGACTTGCTGATGAGTGTCCCAGCTGACTGCATGAAGGTTAGCTGGAATGAGCCCAGAAGCTGCATTTAAGAATCGCTGGTGTCAACACTGAAAAAAATTCTGTACTGTTCAGAAAAGAGATTATTTATTGGTTGTGTCCTGTGTACAGTAATCAAACCTACCTAATGGATAACCATTATTTTCCTGCTGTTAGTGAGATTCAGACACTCTTCTACTGATTTCCAAACAGGTACCCTTAGGTGAAAATCACCAAGCTGGCAAAATGACAGTGCAAGTCTCTTGAAAACATATATTCATAGACATATCAAAAAATCACAGATTTCACAGTGTTCCTTGGTAAATAAGAATATTCAAATATGCAATTTAGAATTAAATTAACTAGTAGCCCTGACAGGTACATGTTTCCTATTGGAAATATAGCAATAGCATGTGTATAGATAAAGCTCTCTAAACTGGGTACATCTTTAATAGCACTCAGCATCACTAAAACTTTGAGCTACATGGTTTCTCTAACACATTTGAATTTGTAGTGCTCATGATGAATTTGAAGTGGACGGAAAGTTAAGCTAACAATCTGACAGCAAGGGAAATGAAATGTTCCTCTCCAGGATTTTTACAAGCAGCATAACACACAGGTCTCAGCAGTGAGCTCACAAGTGAAAGAGATCTGTGGGATCATCTGCAGCAGTGAGATAAGGTGCTACTCCTCCCAGAGTATCAGATGTAATGATATGAAAGGTCTTACTACAAGTTTAATTCTTTATCTTGATTTGTTGAATTACTGAAAGCGGAACTAGAGTATTTCACAATGAGGCAAATACAGTGGGACTGGAAATGTGCTGGAGTATCCCAATACAATAATCATAAATTGAAAAAAAGAAATAATTCTTAAGACAAGACTACTTCAAAGAAAAAAAAAAAACAAACCTGCTTCTTAGAATAAACGAGAGAAACAGTGTGTAACCGTTTCTAAGCCACCAAAATCACAATGTATTTGCTTATAATGTTGAGATAGTAATTTCTGGGTTTGTTGAAAACAGTCTTATGACATGATTACAATGGGTAGGTATCATGCATGCTATGGTAAATTATGGGTTTCTCTTCAAAGACTATGGATAAACGAGGCTGCAGTATATTTACCCTATCAAGTTTTATGTCATTTGAACTGGTTTATTTTCTCTATCAAAATATTATTATATGCAGTGACCACAAAAACTCCACAGTTTCAGACAGTTAATTCTGAGAGTAACTGAGGACTGAATCATCAGGATCTATTTCTTCAGTTGTGCCTGAGTTCTCCTTTTACAAAGGAGACACAACGCCTCTAGATATTCACTGTGGAGTTTGTAAAAAAAAAATCACTGTGGAGTATATCCACAAATAATATCATACTCAAACTGCAAATTCCTACCTACCCAACCATAAAAACATCTAACTACTCTAAGCTTACATTTAATGCTGAAGCTGTTGAAAATTTGGGGAGCTTATTTGTGATCCAAATTTTATAATAAAATATAAAATTCCTGTGCTTTCTTCAAGCTTAGAAATCAGAGAAGTACCTAGGTTACTTGACAGATAGAAAACACAATTGGGAAATGTACTAAAGACAACTCCCTGTTGGGGCGCAGAGGATTTTTATTTTCTGATCTCAACTCAGTTCCCTAAACCAAGTTCCCTAATCCAGGTACCTGTGTTGCTGTTCCAAAGCCAAAATGCCAAAAAGATTTTTCACCATATGCTTTGTAGGCAATGTACTTTTTTATTGCTCCTGGGAAAGCTATTTCCCATAACGAAAGATAATATCATTCATAAGGAAAGGTGACTGAGAAACACTGGCAGCAATAAATATTATTTCCTTTAGTGGATGTCTTCAGGAGCACATATGTCTAAACTAAGTCAGTATTACAAAATATTTCATCACAGGATATGGATAAAATTAAGTGCCTTTGGATGGAGTAGCAGTGAACTTGCTGTCTTGTCTACATGTAGCATTAAAATAATTTTGAATAATTTTTAAAACCCTGCCTAATGTCATATATACTCTTAATAATTTAGGAGTATATTCCCATAAATTTAGAAAAAACTTTCACATGAAATGAACCCTGTGAAACTGAATGAAGTTAAAAAAATGCCACAGGAGTCATGTCACTGTCCAACAATGCAGATGTACATAGCTTTCTGCACGAGAAGAGAGAGAATTGTGACAAGAAAATGAAGAAAGCAAAGACTATTTTCATGGTAAACTCCATTATGCTCAGGCTTACTTAAGGAGCTGCAACATATCACCCAATTAGATCATATGTCTAGGATTTGTGACTTGATGAAGAGAGATTTAAGAGAATCTGACAGGAGAGCAGGAGGAAGTTAGCACTATGTGATCTCTGACCAGAAGGGACTTCATGTTGGCATGAAGTGTACAAAAGAAAAGATTATATCAGTGAAGGATGTCGGGGAATAAAATGAGTAATGACAGGAAACTATGAGAGGTGGACCTACCGAATCAAAACCAAAACTATCTGAGGAATATACTATTTGTTACAACAGATCATTAGACAACAGGAAAAGATACCCAAGCAGAAAGAGATCGAAAAAACCCACATGGAGAATCTGATACGAAATTTCATTGAATAAAATGGAACATTACAAGTGACATGACAAAGGAGGAAGGATTGAAGAGATTGACTTTTAAATATGACTGCTCAAAATGGGTCATTTGTACAAGATATGTTAATGCAAAGAGAATAGATAGGGGAAATGTGAATTGAGACAGTAAAGTGTGTAATTGGACCTCATTAACTGTAAATCGCATTTCAGTTGATACATCGAACCATTCGGAGATGAGTATAAATTACTCTATTAGAAACTTAGCAGAAATGTGCAGCAAGTAAGAAAAGAATGTTATCTTTATAGGACACAAAGATGTAGAAAATAAGAAATGAAAAAGTATTATCAAATTTTTCAAATGTTACTGTTGATGAAATTGTAATATATGTGAAAAGACCAGATGTGGCAACAGCAAAGAAAGGCAGTGATTCGATTTGAAAATACAGGAAATACTGAAGAGAAACAATCATCAGTTATAAGGACTGAAGAAAATGTAGGGAATGGAAAGAAGAAATGGAACACCAGCCATTTCTAGTGCACTGGGATTCTATCGTAAGGATAACACCTAAGTACTGTGTAAATTGGAGTTGATTTCCACTGTAGAAAGTCTTTTTAGAAGTGAGGCCAAAAAAAAGTGCCAAATTGTCCTCATTCATAGTACCTGTGAAGCACACCCAACTAGTAAATGATATCTTCATATTAAAGGTACAATCCATCCTAGGCCTGCTCAGTAAATGGCTAGGTTATCCCGATGTAAAGTTTCTGTTTCGGAATAGAAAAGGCATGCACACAAACTCATGTACATATAATATTTAATTTTATTTTATTTTTAATAGGAAAAAGTAAAGAGTCCTTTATATTCACCATGAGCAGGTAGTCCTGCTCATGGTGAATATGTTTAAGTGGACAATAAAAATTGCTGAAATTTGTCATCCTATGCTGGGATGTAAAGCAGTGTAAGTACGTGCCAGTCCTGGTGAAGATGCTTTTATTCCAGAACGAACTTGAATGATCCTCATTCCATTGCTACCTCTGGGGCGTAGCTCTCAGAAGAAAAGGAGGGATGCCTCAACACAGTAGAACCTTTTGCATATTTCTTTTGCTTAGCTTTTGTGGTGTTTTCTGAATTATGGATGCACCAAAGGGAAATGTGCTTTTAAGTTACTCTTTGATTATATTTCAAATTTGAATGGATAATCCCCAGGAAACCTAGTTTTCCTCTTTATCAATCTAAAAGTGCTTTCTATTACGCATTTGCTATATCTTTCCTATTTTCCTACTAATGGTTCCAAGACTTATCTACATTTCAGATATTTTCAGAGTTTACCAAAGTCACCAGTCAGGAAGATTTTCCTCTCAAAATTTAGTTTTTCTATTGTTACTTTGATTGCATTTCTTCTTATTGTATTAAAGCAACTTTCTAGCAGTCATGACAAAGATATGAACCAAAACTAGGACATTCACTATTTAATGGAACTATTTGACTCTCTCCTACACAACAGGCTCCTATACAAAAAGATTTACACTTTCTTCACTTTCATTATCCTAAAATGCTCTATCACGTCTCTGTGTTGGTGCCCACTAAATATTGGACACATCTGTCATATTTTCAGTAACTATTAATCACTTGAACAAGGTACCATATATATGTGGCTCTTCATCTTCTCCAGGAAGTCAGTCTTTTTGTCTCTCTCAAGATTATAATTTCCTTTCTTGTATATCCATAAAAACAAGGCGTTCAGAAATGAACGCAGTGTTGCAGCACAAGTGTTTTGAAAGGGAAGATTACCAACCTGTTCTTTCATACAATGCCTTTTCTTATGATAAATAGATCCTCAGATACTGTTATTTATCATAGGCAGGCAGCAGTGAATGACCTTTAAGTAAGAAAACTTCTAAAGAGAATCCACTTCAGTACATGTGAGCAGAAAATTTTACAATTAAGTAATAATAAAGACTTTAGAATATACAGAACTGAATCAAGTAGCTTTCTCTATACATCCAGTTTTAACTGACAAAACCATCATTATTTTAATTGGCAAAAAGTGCCTGAATAGCAGACACAACTTGGAATGATTTAAGTTAGTTGCATAGCCTTTTTCTTTCTCATTACCTATTGTTTAATAATTTTATTCAGATTTCCTAGCATGTTCAGAGACTGTGCACCAGTGCAAGATTTTGTAAAAAGTGAAGCTCTTTTCTTGCACATCTTGATACAAATATGCTCCTAATCATTCACCTAATAGCTCTAAGCTTTCCTGTGTAACATATAAAGAAGCAAACTTGATGGTTGCTTAGTAATGCCATGGATCTGCTCGAATTTCAGTGGATCCTGAGTGTCTACATCCCACATTCGGTTTGCAAAATTCTATGATTTTGCTGAATAAAAATGTTCTTGAAGATTCTAGTGGTGGCCTCATGTGGAGTCACAGATTCTTCGTACTCTCTGCTGCATAGAGGTAGGTATTTAAAATAGTATAATGTGGCTGATACTCATTTTACATTCATTGCTAGCCATTAATGGCTACCTCAAATTCATAGTATGCCAATCAGAAGTTCCTAATGATTGTGTGTAAAACTGGTAAAAAAATATGATGCGTATTGAAGCTAACAAGTGTCTAAGTTAGTAAAGAGATGTCAACATCCAATCTGGATAGGAGTTTCTTCTATGTTTCAACTCTTCTATGTTTCTGAACATTTTCTTCCCCCAGAGATTACCAGCAGCATGGCTGTTACAGATCTTTTGGGAATTTTTGTGGCTCCGCAGTCTTCAATGGGAAAAGACAGTAAAACGGTGTGGAGAACAAACTTTCCTCCTCTCCTAGTTTTGGCAGGATACTTAGAGATTTTATCACCCTGAATTTAAATGCTGTTGATAATAAAATATTTAACAGGATTTATCTGGAATGTTATCATATCCCAGAAAGCATGACCAAGCAAGGCCAGCAAGACCAAGAACAGAAGAAAAAACGAACTTCACTCAGTTACTTTCTTTTCGTTTCAGTTTAAAAAAAAAAAAAAAAAAAATTTTGTTTCTCTCTACGTTTAGAAGATCTAGGCATTTAGAAGATATTGATATGGCTATTTCCTGGTATATCATCATCTCTGATTCATTCTAATGGAACAAACAATACTTTCTACTAACAACCATAATAGAGATTTCCATTTAGAGTATGAACCTCAATCAAATGTAGCCTCTGAAAGCAGGAATTATAGATTAATTCTGTAACGTCTGTCATCCCTAAGGAGACATATGCACCTACAGAGCAGTGATTCATTCCATGTGCTGATAGGTGTCTGAGGCAGGCAAGACTGAGGCTTTCACTCTCCTAAATATTGTGAGATCTTAGATGCTTAAATTTTCAGAATCCTGTTGCTGAGTGATATGAATCTCACTTTTATCCATGAGTACTAAGCATTTAAAAGCTCCACGAGCCTCTTCACAACACTAAGGCCAAGGATGGGCACGGCCTCGTATGTGTACGTATAAACCCACAAGATCAGGAAGCTCTAGAAATCCCATTTTACACTGGAAGAACTGAGCCAAAGACAATTTACTAATAAACCTTAAAGAAATTTTAAAAAATAATGTATAGGCAAGACTAGCTTTAAGACATTACCAGGTATCTTACCCATGAAACTATCCAATCTAGTTTGCTTCCCATGGTTGACTGCTATTGACATTGGTATTTTAGGTGTGGAATTCTTCATACTAAGGCTTTGAAATCAGTGGGTGTAACTGAAGACCATAAAAGATTTAGCTAAATTCTATGAGTTTATCTACCTAGAAATTAGCAGTATGGGAGTTAAAAGCCCTGAGAACTTACTAAGTGTGCCGCCAAGGGTGCTGCCAAAGTCTTACTTCATTGCTAGCAGCTGTGAAGTATTAAAGCTAGTCTAGACTTCACTAACCAAACTATATGCAACAAAGATTTCTAGACAAAGAGAAAGGGTGCTTAAAGAGCACATGAGAAAAAGCATTTGGCACTCCTTAATTGTAATGGACAAGAATTCAGATGAGACGCCTAAGCAATTGTTGATGTAATTTGATTCAGACTACACTTGCCCTTTATCTGCAAAAGAACAGATGCACTAGCTAGTTCCAAATTATGAAACTCTTGCTTCAAAATACATCCCTCTCTGCAGTAAGCAGATTTAAAATTTAAATTAGTATCTCTATTTTTTATGCAAGCCACCTAAATTTTTTCAGAGAAGGACCAGACTCTCATGTGTTCTATCGAGTCTCAGAAAATACATTTTACTTACAGTGAGTTGTATGTGATCATGTAAAAGTAATATCAGTCCTTTATCATCATACAGCTAGGGACAACCGTTATTAAGAGCATAGAAACTCACAGTGTTAAAAGAACATGTACAGTTCTCTGACTAATTTACCAGAAATTAATACATTTGTAATAGCTGTTTTCCTCATATGTCGTAGACCATAATGTTGGCAATCCTGACTTAAACCACATGGTCAGTCATTCACTAGAACTTGCTCTAAATTTTATTACCTACTTCAGAAACAAAGCACAATTAAAAAAAAAAAAAAAAAGACAAAACTGATTTTTCCCAATTAAAAAAAAAATCTTATTTCCATAAGAGTGGGAAAGCAAACTTTACATAGTTTGTTCTTCAAATTCTAAAATTTGTCTTCAGACAGCATTGTAATTATCACTTTGAGACAGCTCAGCTTCCAGGTGTCACAAAAGTTGTAAATGGAAAGCCATAGGAATTACACCACGTTTCTTTCCTACTTCACCCATTAGGATAACAGGGGAGAGACAGAGAAACAGAGTATATTGTAGAATTTTGTATCTTAGTTGCTCATTTTTAGCTTGAAACATATCATTCTATGTGCATTTTTGCAGTAAGCATTTCACTTAGTGAAGGCGTGATAGTTCCTGAGGGAATCACTAAAGACTCATGAAAGATTCCCATAGTACTGTGTTACTCTAAAAGACATAGCCAGAATAGTAAGAAGATCTAAATAGGCATGATGAAGCACAGTTTACATTTTTGAACCTATTCCATGTATAAAATTATACTTATTGATTTATAGGCATTGCTCCATTTCATATCCAACCTGTACATGTCCCACTGTGTCTACAGGAACATTGCAATGACAGCAGCTTTACTTGGGATGACATGAATGAGGGGAAATTGAAAACCAAATCAATAATAAACCAATCACAGGAAAAAAAAAATCTTATATCATAACTTTGCACAAGTTGAAGTGGAGTTGAAGGAGAATGTATTGGTACAGACAAGAGAACTAAAGGAATACACACACAAACAACACCATTACCAGTGAAGTGGAGATGATCAGAGGAAATCTATCAAACTGTCAGGCAGAAAGATGAGAAGACCACAATGACAAATGAACCAAGCACAACCGATTTTTGGAAAGAACAATGGGAAGAAGAGGCATCATATAACCCTTTGGCAAAATAGATTGAAAAAAGGACATTTGAATGGAGTGATGATGATTAATCAAAACGAAGTGCAGACCACTGAAAAGGAAGTTCAAAGAAGATTGAGAAAACAACCTAATTGGAAAGCACAAAGAAAAGGGACAGAATCACTGATAATCAGCTAACAAGCTTTATAAACTAGACCCTCAATTCAAAATACATATTTAAGAATATGCACAAATTAAGAATTTTAAGAATTTAAGAAATTTAAGAATTTTGCACAATGGCAAATGCTGACATAGCTCTGGCATCTCAGGACTGAGGGGTGAGGGCCGTCTTAGCCTTGTTTTCTTTCCCATTTACATAGAAAAATACCACCTTCTCCTCCATCTGTTTTTACTTATTTTTAGTCTCCCTACCATCTACAGCTACTATCAACTAGCAGCTTAATAAGCAGGACCCCATTAATTAAAGAGCAACAACCAGATCTATTAGTACAGCAAAGCAAGGAGAAATACTTACCCAGAACTAGTTCTTCAGGTAAATTCAGGAGTATTAGCTACAGCATCACCCCAGTTGAGGTCAGGAAATTACATACTGATCCAGAACAATGTAATGCCTACGCAGCTTATTGCCTTCTGTGGCTTTTCAGATTTAAGACTCGCTAATCAGAACATTTGCTACCATTTATTTTACTATTAAAACATTATTTGAAAATGCAGATTTAGAAAATGGGTTTCTTTTTCACAAAAATCTGTGGATTTCTTAAACTTTTACCTTAAGTGTTATATTGCTTTTAGTACTCTGAAAGTAACCTTCTGATTTTCAGATCATCTGGAAATAATGAAAATTAAGAGTTTCTTTTAAAAGTCAGTGGTCTGTAAATTTCAAAGCTACTACGGATTTACAAATTTGGCTTTCCATTTGTCATTACCTACTGAGTTTACGGATGGCTTGGCTAATGTGATCCATGATTAATGACACAAAATATTGCTCTACAAAGCCAAATGTTCAGAATGCTTTGCAGATATCACTGTGCTCGGTAAATGGCAGTAACATTTCATCCAAACCCAGATACAAAAATGAATCTGAATTCTTTGTCAAAGGAAACAAATACATTATCTTCACGCCTTGGTCATAATTTGCATTTTTCCATTGTCTTCAAGATAGCTGTGGCTATGTCAATGACTTCCTCTCTGAAATTCACTTTTGCATTATTTACCACCCACTCTCCCCAAAATCGCATACCTACTAAAGGAGCAGTACTTGTGGATCAAACCAAAAATATATGCTGTTCCATCCAACTATGTTCCTACATAACCAGAGTAACTCCTCAGTAATTTTCTCCTTGTCCTGGATGCTCTGGTACTTTGTAGCAGTGGGAAGTCATGGGACAAAACATATCAGTTCTCAGCAATTTTTACCTGTTACACTATCGTGTAGTGCACCCTTGAAGAGACTCCATCAACTGACCAGCACAGAAATTGTCCTCTGAAGGATGTTTAAAAGAGCATCAGTAGTCTCCCATTTTGAGCTTTCAATTCGGGGGGGGGGAATTAATAACAATGAAGATACATAATTATTAAGGCCCCCTGTAGTGATTTGATGTCTCAGTTCTGGGAGTTCACCCAGATTTGTCTTACTCCATTAGCAGATATTTAAGGAGAGGTCAGTCATCTTTGGTCTAGGCCCAGTGTTATGTTGCAATTCTGTCTTGAAAAGCAAGAAAAGCTAAATATCAAGTCTTTACAAACTTGATTCTATTCTCTTCTGCCAGTTTATGCTTGCAAGTGTTACTGAGATGTGATTGGTAGAAACTGATACGGAATTTTTAGCAGACGTCTGAAAATCCCTTCATTCCCTTTATACTGGGTCCTTCTCTGTGCTCTTATGTATTAGTCAGTGGTTATTCCTGCTAGACTGACTGTTTGCTATGTAGAGAAGGCCTGTCTCAATGGGTTTTGCTTTAAAAGCGTAGTACTGGGCAGCTAGAAATAAACAGGTTGTCTTGAGATCCTCATGGCTTATTTGCTATTGCAAGAAGCTTTGTGAGATCTTTGCTACTGAAAAAGATTATGTTAAAAGAAATACTGTTTGGAGGATAATTCATTGTTTGTTATTACACTCTATAAATAAAGCCACTTAAAAATTCTAGCAGTTTTTCAAATCTCCAAAAATAATCTTTCATATGAATGTTATAAAGAAGAATAAATTAAATTTTCATTTAGCTGAGTACTATATATAAAGTACATGTTGTAAGACTGTTTATCAGGCCTGGTGGAACATGACTACTAATAAATTGACAAACTAGATTCTTGTTATTACATTATATCAAACAAAAATTCTTTCTTACCTTGTTTTATGCTATTTTTTATGAAGCAGAAAGAAAATACATTTTCATACTGTTATCAATCTTCATCCTTCCAATCTCTTCTTTAAAAACTTATCAGTATTTCAGAGAAATTGTTGAAAAATTGTGTGCTGGAAAACTAAGTGGAGATTTATGCCAGGAAGAGATAAGTCTGTGCACTTCATTTCTATTGGGGTTTCTATTCCAGGTCTGTGCACCTCATTTCTATTGAGGTTTTTAGAAGAAAATCTACTTATAGTCTGACCATATTAGTAAAACATCACATCCATTAGATAGCACATTCCTTTTAAAAAAGTTTCCATGTTGTTAATTTCTCAGAAGGAGAAGGGTGGTGGTGTTGCTTAGGTATTGTTCTTTTTTTTACTCACCTTCTATTTCCTTGCCCTATGGCAAATCTCAAGACAAATCCCTGGTGTGGAGCTGAGGAATTCACATAGATTTTGCATATAACCTTTTCTATGCTCTTCAGTCTGTGTGATCACAGGTGCATTTTGTTCAGTGCACCTGTAGCTGATGCTGTGTGCAGGACATGACGTTGCAGAAACAAAGAAATCTGAAAGTTCCTGAAGGACTTGCTGCGCTTAATGGAAATAAGCACTGATTAGGTTATTTGAGCCAATCACTTTAACCAACTCTATCTACCACCTCAGATCTCTGCAGCCTACCAGCAAACTGCTACAGGGATCTGCTTCTCACTTCTTTGCTACATGCCATACCCATTCTTCAGAGCTTTACAACATCAAACTCCTATACTATCCAACGTTCCTTGTTCTCTAGAAAGTAAAAGTCTTTAGAAACAATTACAAGGATCTAGCAGATCAACTTCCTTCTCTTCTAGAACTGAATTAACCTCTCCTTATCTTCTAAAAAAATGGGAATACACACCTCTTCAGGAGGTTTTGCTTCTTATTTTCATTTGCTATAGCTTTTAGAATAAACTCGTAAGTGGACTTGCAGCTGGCACCTGGTCTTCTAGAAACAGAAGTTTTAGCCACTTTTTTATTGAATCCATGTGCCTTGGTTTTTTGACCCCTTCTCCAACCAAAGAGGAGTAACTTCTTAGTGACCTCCCTCCTTTAGCTCTGCTTCTAGGCAAACCAGAATTCAGGGATGCCAATACATGCCATCAAAAAATGTATTTTACTTTGGTGCAGCAGAAAGCAAGAGGTCTGACCATTCACCTCAAACATACACAGTACTTTCTTTTTCAAGGAAGAAAGACGTCTGTAGAAAAGTTCATCAACTCAAAACGTCAGATTTCAGAGAGAGGAGAGGATTCTAGCTTATTATATATTCTATGCTAGACCTGCTCTATTTTTCTGCTTGGCATAGTCCTGATAAAGTAAATTACACTGGAAGTTTACTGCACCTAAGAGAATTCATCTAGGCCTGGAAGCACAGCAAACTGCTCTGGGGATGCACTTTAAATGTATTAGATTTCTCTATAAAAGAAGATTCTTTTATTCTTTTATTAATTACACTAGTATTATGTCCTTTTCAAAAGTGATATTTCTTCCATATGCCGTCCCTCTTTTAAATCAATTTCATTACCTCCTGTGACAGCAGCCAATGTGTCTTGCAGTATATGCTAAATTTGTTATGCCAGAAGACATGACAACATGGCACAATGACTACTTGCTTATAGATAACCAAATTATTTAAAACATTATTTTAAAATGTAACACATGTTCTTTACAAAATGAATTTTTCATAAAATTTGCCAATGTTTTCTACCACAAGGGACTTTCCTAAACTTTACAGTTCTGTCATCAAAAGAATCAGGCATAATCATTGGAGCAGACCATAGCTTAACCTTTTCTCTTCCTACGTACCAGTAAAACAGCACAATGCTCACGCCTTGCTCTGGCCCTTCCTTTCTTTTTCCCTCTTGTGGTCTCCCAGTGTGTTCCTGGCATGGTGCTGGCTCTCCTGAAGGAGTGATAGGAGTATGCAGGGCCAGAGCCTGGGCACTGCGACTTCGCCTCTCGGTGCTAGCTATTAGATTAATTTTGCTTTAAAGGAAAACTGAATCCTCCGTTACTCTTACAAGAGTACTCCAGTACTCTTACAAGAAAAAATGGATAGGATTTGAAGCAGGCCTTCAATTCAAAGCATTCTTCTATCTGGCAATGCCTAGTGTTACTCCAAAGAGATCAGCTGACAATTCCTGAGTTCTTTCTAAGTAGAAAAAAAGCTGGGTTTTATATGAAGCAAATAGGAGCAAAACTCAAGGCTCAAGAGTTACTTGTAATTTTTAATACACTTTTCTTCAGTACTTATTTCAAAAATCACATGTCTACACCAAAGGTCTTCTTCACACACAGCATAAAAGAAAATAGTATTTGAAGAAATAAGCCAAGTTATGTCACAGTATATGTTCTTGTTAGTCATACCAGGCCACCTCCTGCAAAGTGCCAATGGTTTGGTTTCTCATGAAGGAAAGAGGATATTAATGACATGGAATTTCAAAATAATTTTATTACATCAGCATTATGTACACATAGGAATTATTAAACCAGACAACTGACAAGCGTGTGGTTTACTTCCTGCTCCTGGGAAGCTTAGCTCAAGACCAGGTTCTGGTTCACAGGCTCTGGCTCTCACTTGAAAGAACAGAGTAGTTTGCAAACACAACAAAATTTGCCAGTGTGTTAAAAAACAGAACAGAGAACACTTCAACTATAAACATGCTAGTTGGTGATGCTCGACACAACAATACCTAAAAATGAAGATATTTCTCAAAGTTTTATTAAATCATTTACTAGATTACTGAAACAAAACCTTTTCCCATTGAGGAAACAGACATTTTCAGAACATTTTTTGTTGTCTGTAGTGCACTTACACTAATAATACTGCCCAATTACTAGTAATACTGCCCAATTACCTCTTCATAGATTTATTTCTGCTCCTCTCCAGGCCTTGGGCAAGAAAGATTGCATTTAAAGGACCATTGCTAACCTTCCTTCTAAAATGCATCTTTGATCAGAAGTCACACTCAGCTATAGATAGCAATGAAGTGCATGTAGTACCTTTCCGGTGTCCTTTCTTACAGGAAATTAAAAGAAAAAATTCAAAGATCTCTTTGCAGACATTCATCTTTATCCTCTACAGTAAAGATCTGAGTGAGCAATGAAACAAATCTAACATAGCTTTCCTGTGGAACAAGTATGAAATCAAATTATAAGCACTAGCTCATTAGTGCCTTACGTCACGTAACAATTGCGGGTCACAATTCTGGCTAGTAAGTTTGAAGCTATGTCCTTGGGAAAAGATACAACTTCGTCTGATTTTTCATAAAGCTGAAAAAGTTATTTAATAGGCAGTTAAGTGTCATTAACACTTACAACGCTGCAGTAATTTAAATACTCTTTAGCTGCAGTAAGCATCCATTCACCGAGCAAAATGTCTCACACAGAAGAGAGAAAGATGTAGGTCCAAGGAAAGAATGAAGTCTAATGCAAACTTCATGGTGCCAAAATGTACTGAGTCATGAGTGGAAGAACACAGGAAAATTATGCTGCTTTACTTTTCCCATGTTCTGAAGTATTCTGCTTTGAATTTGGAACATTGGCATTGAAAGCGAGAGAAGTACACTCACAGAGCCAAGATCCGAGGAACGGTGCAATTCCATATATTTTGCTGACATCCTGTAATTTCACTAATCATTAAAACAGAAGTTTAGTTGCTCATAAGGAAAAAAATGCCTGCTGTCTGTAGTATCCCAGTTCTCAAGACAGTCAAACTGTCTGTTGCTAAATCAGAGCTCAAAGAAACATGAAAGACAGAGAAAATGTCAAACTTTTTCTTTGAAAATAGAGAGGTCTCTGGTACTCTCACCCTCCCCTGCAAAGAATCCAAAAACTGTATATCTATTATTGCAATTATTAAAGAAAACCTTAGAGAGTCAGGAAGCAGAGACATTTCAGATAAATCTTATTTGGTGCCTGTAATAATAGATATCCCATTTGTAGCACATCATCATCTCAGCCATCACAGATCAATCCTTAAAGCAATGCTGTGTACTGGAAGTGATAAAGCTCTTGAATCATGGCCAGATACAACAGTCAAATGCGGCACACCAAGTGTATTATTTTATCATCAGAAGGCATCCATAATACTCATAGTAAATTAAATATATTGCTGTTCTAGTTAAATGCTAATCTTATTGCTGCAAGACTCAAGATACAGCTCTTTCCAGCAACTTGCTGGGTAACTTTTGTGTCTGGAATATCCGCTTTGACACAGCAGTATTTTCCTGCTTCATTTCAGTATGTTTTTATGCTCAGTTCAGCTTGCAGACTTAACACATAATCATCTGGCATCCATACGCAAATATAGATCAGAAACACTTTCAAAAACATTCACATGAAAAAGGAATAGCTTGTTATGTAGATGGATTAAGAAAGAGGCGTACACAGATTTGCTGACCCTATAGCCTTAAGATAAAACCTTGTGATTTCCTGATTGGAAAACTACATTTGTGTGGTAGTGTGCTCTCCCTGCTTTTCTCCCTCATTCTCCCCGCTACTGGCTCCTGCTCAGGCCTTAGCCATGGCAACATTGCACCCAGACGTTGGGGGATGGCTGGTAACACAGCCAAAGCACTGTCCAGTGTGGGGACCTAGATATTTTGTTCCCATGAAAATATGGCTATAGGTCAATTATCTTACTGCATAAACCGTGGACAGCCCAAGAGCCCTTTGAGCTCTCCAGTATGACTGCAGGCTGCAGGCCAGGATCTCCCCTTTGGTGATGACTCTTGCTTAAGGTTCTACTCCTCAAGGTTGAGAGATTCCTTGCCTCAACAGATTCTCAGTAAGTGACTAATAGCTTGCTAAAACTTTGAAATCTTAGCTAAGTAATAGAAACAATTGATTGCACATATATAATCCTTTAGACATCAACCGTTGACCAGGTCTGGGACTAGGATTGGATCCAGCCGCACCTAGACTCCTCTCTGAGAAGGAATTTAGAAAGCAAAGCGGTCCCTTCTGAGCCTCGCGTCTCCCTGACAGCTTGTCTGACCCTGTCCTCTATGTAGTAAACAAGTAAGTGTACCTTGGAATGGAATCTTATAAAATACTGTTGCATTTGCTACTAATTTTGTTAAATCTCTGTTTCACTTTAATAAATATTTCACTATTTCTCTCTTACAAGTGAAGTCAATCACTCCGCTTTCGACAATTTGTACTCACTACCCTTTGCTATTTCAGTTAGTTCAGTTTAAAAAAACTGAACTATACTTCAAAACTATTACACTTCTAGAGAAAATAAGGGAGGACTTATTGGAGTTGTAGATTTTTACTCTTCCTTCCGTGGTCACTAAGACCTTCCCTATTCGTAGTCTTCATCTGGAGACTAACATCCAAGGTTAGAGTCAAAGCCCCTTATAAAAACTTAATGTGGGACATATCCTTACTGACACATACTTTAGGCAAGCTTCTCTGATCATAGCCAGTATGTGAAGAAGCTGAGCACATCACCCTGGCAGCAGTGCTCCCTAGGTGAGCAGCCAGACCTCTGCCCAAGCCCAAGGGACATGCTGCAGAGCCATGCCCGTAGTAGGGCAGACCTCCTTCCACTCCTGGTCCAGAGTATGTGTAGACATACTCTATGATACGTGTCCTGTACATCCAGGGTGGTACAGAAACAGACAGGATGGCATTATTTTTGCCTTACTTGTAAATTGTTGTTCTTTGGCTGCTGATTGAATCTGGCTGACTTCTCATCAAAGCTCACCAGGAGAATTTGCTCAGCTTGCTCTGCCTGCCCTGCTTCAGGGACAATAGCTTCCAGGCAGCCACACGAACCTTTCAAAATAAGACAACAATTTCTGCTTTGGCCATCTGTCCATGGAATCAGATTAAAGTGCTTTTAGAGAAAATAATTCTTTGCCTTATATTTATTATTATTCTTACTCATTCCATATTCCCTCTCCTGAGCCAGAGGCAACATGATAGATCAGGTTTCTTGTACATCTCCTATGGTTTCAAAACCAAAAACCACCCCTCTCTAAGCCATCAAAAAAAAAAAAAAAAGCTTTAATCCTTAAGCTAACAGTGTAATTATAAAATCCATATCCCACAGAAATGTTCCCTACTAGCTACCACTGTCAATAGTAAATAATTCACATGGAGAGGCTCATAATGGCAAACACTCCACTTAAAAGCTCTTCACAGCAGACAGCAGGATAACATTGTAATTCAAGCCCAGAAGTAAGGAATGTTTGACTCTCATGCAATTTCCCCACTGACAAAGTGCAAACAAAATTCCATGGGTCTTCTTCCTGCTGGAGGAAATGTGCTGAACAGAATAGAACTGTAAGGGCATGGGCAAGATGTTTAAGTGCAAATTACAGGCTGCTAAAATGAGCTCTGTCTGGCACAGTGCTATGTGATCCTTCCTGGAACAAAGCTAGGGAAAATTTTATGAATGAGAATACCCCTACCTACAATGACTACTCAAGATGCTTGAGATTATACATGCTCTTGATGGGGAGAAGGGTTGCAAGGAGCTTATCCCCATTTCTTCACCCACTCAACCCATGCTGAGCCAGCAGCCCTGCAAACTTGAAGCTCACCTCAGCCTGCAGGGTACAGCATTACATGGACAGGAAAAGGACTAAGAAGCAGTGGAAACAGAGTGAAAAGACCTGTTTTTAAAGAGTAGCAGCAAAAATAAATATATCTAAAAATAAAGCTGCTTGCAAACATCTTGTGTTTAGTACTGGCTAGTCATCTAGTCCTGCTGCAGTGTTACCACCCTCCAGGAAAGCGGACTGCCAGTGCCTGTGGTCCAGCTGTCCTCCCAGTGTGCCAGGTTAGGTACGGAGAGCCAGGACGGGTATAGCACAAAACTGTAACTATCCTGTAACAAAAGAAAGAGAGTCACTGTTATTCTTAAACCTTGAAATCAGCAGGAACCCTTTGGTATTCAGTGCTGCAAAAAGTCAGAACCTCAATCTGTCTGTCTTGGATTAAAACTTCATTTCTAAACTCTCTTTTATTATAAGTTTTGGCATCTTCACTCTCTTCTGCTTGGAAGAACCCATAACGTAGAAGGCAAATGTAAATTGAGCACATTGAACAAGCTTAAGGCAATAACAAACAAAAAATACTCTTCAAAAATCACAAAACATTACCTACGAAGTTGCTTATTACATTGTCTTGGTCTCACCAGACATATATTTCATTAATGTTCTCCAGATGAAGTTGTACAAGCAGGAGAAAACCATTAAAGAGGCAAAGTATTGCTACGCTAAAAAGCTTATTTGCTCTTCCTGCTTGTCTCCAGGCTACAGCTTTTTATCTATCTTTTTTCGATTCCTGAAGACTGATCCAACATGATCAAATTTCATGTCAGTAAAATATATTAAAATGAGAGAAGAGGAGATTTTTAAATTTCTAATTTGTTATTCCTAAGAAAGTCATATCGGCAATAGGGAAATTAAGTAGTATGTGTTCTTTGCTTGATACTTAAAGCTATGAAATATAGATTATTCCCTGTTATTTAGTCCTTCCTCCCAAATAGAATGTTATTAAATTCACTGTTTTGTTGGGAAATTTTTAAGGAACAATAAAAAAGCTTAACCGCTTTAATGTTTTTTATGGGTAATGTAATACATTTAATTCGATAGGTAGGATATTTAAAATTACACTGATTTTATGATGAACAAAAAAAAACAAAAAAGAAGCAGGATGGAACAGAGCCATCTGTGTATACAGTATTAATGGAAAACTGTATATGTAAAATGAGCTGGGCAAATGACACTGACTTGTCAGTGTTTTCTAGAAGCAATTAATGTACAGTCTAAAAATTAATACTAAATAAAATTACTGACAATATATATAAGCATATTTGGTTTTACTACCTTCATAAAGCTGCTTATAATGAGAAAACCAAGAATTAAAATCCATGGCTTGTCACATCCCATTTGTGTTTACGTGCTGTGATTCAGTCCTCAAACACAATTCTGTCTTTAAACACAAGTTTCCACGTTCTTCTTCCAAGGGATACCTGTCTTGTTCTGTGTGCAGGAGGAGGAGCATCTTAGGAATAAGTGCCATGAATATGACTATTGTGCATAGCATTCCCACATTTTCTTTCTTTTCTCTTTTTTTTTTGTTTGTTTTTTTGCTTTTGGTTTGTTTTTTTTTTTTTTTTTCAAACAGAATCTCACAATCATACTGAAACAAAACTGTTTGACCCATCCTTTCTGGGAAAAGAGAAAATAAAAGGAAGGCAGCTAGCTAACATTGGACATTCTTCCTATTTTGTTTATTTTCATCCTGCTGTGGGTGGATGTGTATGTATTAAAAAAAAAAAAAGTAGTCATTTAATGACTAGCTTTCTGGTACAGACCACAAGTTGAGAAATGCTGGTTTTCTTATCTCATGTGGCAAATGTTTCTATTGGAGATTTTAAATTTAAATGCTCAGATTTTGGCATATTTGAGCAGTTTCACCTGGCAACACAGAAATAATCGTGAAGCACTCTTCCAGCTTCTACCAGAAAGGACACAGATAATAAATGCTTCTCATTTAAACAGTTTTAGTATAAGAAAACAATAATTTCCATCTAGCTTTTTTATTTCTCCAATGCTCGGATTGGTTTTGATTAATTTTTTAAACTATAATGAAAATCTGATTATATGGTACATACCTGGGTGTAGAATTACAGAAGCATAAGTGAAACTGAGAAAAAAAATCTTACAACAGCAAGTAACATTGTGAATCTCAACGAAGGGCAGAACAAGAAACTCTGGAGAGCGTCACACCATTTCTAGAAGGCACAATGGTTAGAGCTGAACAAAAGGAACAAAAATATTTCCCTTCTAAAGTTACAGATGGTTATGACACTTCATAAACATCACAAAGGCCAATTCTCTTGCCCTGTAGCTTTAAGCCTTAGTTACATTTCTGGTTTAAATTACTAAGCAAATTGTTCTGCCAGCCCATTAAATGTAATAAAACCAAAATCTCTTAGCTTGATTAAGCACATGGCTAGAAGTTGCAGACAGCTGTTTCTGTGAGTGTGGGGCAGCTCAACCTTTGCTCTGCCTGTCCGATGGCTTGTGCTTCTCTTGCTTTTCCACGTATCCCATCCTGTCAGTCTCTGTTCCTCGGGAAGGCATCCGAGTCCTGAACATCAGTGGTTAAGTGTGTAGCTGCCTGCATCAGCCAGGGTATCTGTCTGCTCAGAACCAGGCAAAATACCTTCTTTAAGAGCATACGGCAACTTTAATCAGAAAATGAAAACCCCATCTTCGATTTGCAGCTGCTAAGATGTTTCAGGTGTGCTCCTAAAGCTCTTCATGTACAGTAGGCAAAGACCTGTGGTAACTGAATACATTGACAATGAGAAGTGCGTTCAAACACAGTGAGATAAAGAACTGGAAATGCATTCAACTGTGCTGAGATGAAGAACTTTACTCACTGCTTTTGCTTAGCTTTTTCTAATGAACATTTTCTGTTGGTGAGGACTCCCATGCAGATTTCCTCAGCTGCAGGGCAAGGGGAGGGCTACTCAATATTCACAGGGGAAAAAAGAGCTAAAAAAAAAAAAAAGATGAAGTTTAGAAAAACAAGCTGCTGCTGTCAGTACAGCTGTTTTGCAGCAAACAAAACAGACCACCCCAAACACCCTTCATCCATCTACAGTCAGTATAAGAATTCAATAAGTACTTTGACTAAAATTAAAGTGGTCTGAGATAGAAAGGAATTTTTGGCTTTTTCTTTTCTGTAGGCTGAAAGACCTGTATTTGGAAACACACCAGTGTGGAGATGGAAATTTTGTTGCTTGAGATAGAACTTAAGAAGTCATTTGGGGATGAAATAAAAAGATGTCTCCTGATACACCAAACTGAAAAAAACACAGGAAATAAATTACCTACCTAGCAACACTAGCACTTCAACATTTAATCTCTACACCTAGATGTGGCAAATAACAATTAATCCAAGAAATATGAATCTAAACCAATATTTTGAAATACTAAAGTCTGTCATCTGTTTGACTCTCTTCAATTACCCCTTTTTCCAATTCTGAAATCTCCTCAGTCTGAAGACTTCAGAGATTTGTTTAAAACCTTCAGACTGCACAGCCCAAACATCTCCATTGTTCATGTGCAGGCTTGATGCCAACCCAAGCTTCCTCAGCCTTAGGGTTCAGCAAGCAAACGTTGATTTACAGCCCTGGGGATTCATAGTTCTGTCTGGGATTTCTGAGACTGAAATATGCGCACAAGAACTGTACAGTGGCTAGACAGTGAGTTCATCATGGTGCGATGTCTCAGACTTACCATCCACATGTTAAAGCAAAGGTCATCATCACCGTCATCATCTATGCAGTGCATGTGGAACAGGGATAATAGGAGCCAAGCACGTAAAACCACTGTCCATCCACAAACAAAACAGTCACGTGGATGGCTCTGGGTGTATTTCAGTCCTTCCCACCTTAAACCCTGAGGCAGATGACCTTGAGTTCTGCATCTGACATGAATTACCTGTCCCATTCTCACAGGTGGATTTTGAAAAGGATGATTGTCAGCATCTGTAGTGTCAGCTCATTTTCTTGCTCCACCACACTTGGTGCCCTTTCAAAATTAAGTCTGGATAAATTCTCCCTTGTGAAAATATCTTTGCTACTATTTGAACTTCAGGCAGATGACTAAAAGCCTTACGTATTCCCTAAAGCAAGTGAAAAGCATGTTAACTGAGTTTAGACACTCCAACTCTGCAGCTTTCATCACCCATTCGAAAATGATTCCCTCTACGGCATAAAAAACAATGTGGGAATGCAATCAGGAAAGTCATCAAAAGAACTTCTGATAGCAGACTCTCAGCACCTTGCAAACTAGGATGATGCTATGTATCTCTATATAATAGGCTTTCATTCCCAGGACTTGACTCATTTCAAACAAGAACATCATATTCTGGATTTATCATCAGTGGAAGAAAATAATTCAATTTATCAATCAGGCCCCGTTTATTAAGGCAAATTAAATATTGTCAAAAATCTTAGTTTTTAAATTACAGAAATTTACTCCAATAGAAGATTACTTTCATAATGTACTGACTTTAGTGGCAAATCTGATTTATGGACCTCTTTAGGATTTTTTCCTTAAGAAATGGAAAAAACTTTTTTTGCTCCTCTGTTGACATCTGTTGCATCCTCACAGATGGACAGAGTGGTTTGTGGAGGTCATACAGTAAAAAAACTTTTCTAAAATTATCTTGGAAAATAGTCCACCAATAAAAAGCCACTCTTACAAGTTTCTTTCATGTTCTATTTTCCAGTCTTGAGAATGCTCATGAAAATGCAACCTTTCCCCAAGAACCAACAGTTTCCTCAACAGATATTTCTTCAGTGTGTACAGTGTGACTTCTCCCTTTTCCAGGTAGAAGTTCTCCAGGGAGACACCTTTCTCCAGGGCCAAATCAGGTCCTTTTATTTTCATCTGTGGCCTTTACTGAAAAGTTTGCACATGTCTTCATTACCTTCTTAGGTCATTCCAGTGTGGGCATCCCAGTCTGGAGCACCATCTGTATCCACACCCAGGCACCTAGGACGCTTGCACAGCCACTCATGTACATCTCTTTATAAAAAGGTCACTTATGGACATGCCAGGCTCTTATTTTCCCATAATTGGTTATTTTTACAATTTACATAATTTCTTATCTGCACCAAACTCAACCCATAATCTCACAGGATTAGTGAGAACTCTAAGTAATCCTACGCCCTTATGGTGAAAGTAGTCCTACCTTAAAAGGATGGCACCAGCTGGAATGACCACAACAGTGATTCCTAACCCAGGGGAAAGTAAAAGGTGAAAAAATAAATAAAAGAAGAGTACATATACATACATGATAGACTTCCTCAGTGGGTCTAGCAAGTACAGCAGGACTGCTATCAAAATACTTAAAGGGCAGTCAGTTTTACAGTTTACAACCCACACACTTTGAAACATATTTGACAGGCTGTTCTGGTATAAGCATGCTCAACGAAGATATCCTTTTTCTGCGTTGTAGACTTGTAACTAACCATGATATGAAATACACAATTATTATAGCCATGCTTTCTACACTTTCACTTCTAAATCTATCATTGCTAAATGAAGCAGACTTTTATACATAACAGGGAAGATTAGTGAATAAACTTCCAAGCATAAAGCTTTCTTTTTAATTTTTTTTCCCTACAGGTTAAATAGGATCTTTTTTGAGAATATGCAGATTTGATGGTACCATAACTCATATGAGCTATGGGAGATAATCTAGCACTACAGAAGCATCATCAGGCTATGTCTGATTTTAATTATGGCCTCCTCACGGTTTGGACATTATTTGGATCTCAAGACTAACATTCTCAAGCCAATATAAGCTGTCAAGAAATTTCTTTTTTTCTGAAGAATTTTCAGTTAAGACCTGTTGTAAGTTTCCTTAAAAGCTTTTTTAGCAGAATTACAGAAAATCATCAGGCTTATTTATTTATTTTAGTGAAACAGTCAAGATTAAGTGCATCTGAGATTAGAACACAAAATGTCAAAAATGTGTCTTTTTTAAAAATGCTTAAAAAGAGGGGGGCGCTGACTTTGAGCTTATCATATGCTGTTTCTGTGAGTTTCTGCATCAGTGCAGAATACAAATGCAGTGAGCCTCTTTAGGGGACAAACATAGACACATTTGTACCCCTGACAGTTGTAATTTCTTGCATCATTTAAAAAAATGCAAGAAATAACAAATAAGAAGGATAAAATAGAATTGTTTTCTGCTTCTTTCATATCAGATTTACATACTTTCATTACCTTTAAATATAGTAAATAAACAACATCAAACAATTTAAATTGTGGGCTACAACAAACCTCTTCCCAGGTCTGAGAAGAGATAGACACTTTTCCAAGTAGATCAGTTGAAATCAATTTACCTGTTAATTGCTTCATTTTCTCTTCCAGATCCTCAGATTGATTTTCTATTCCAGACACTGGGAGATGTCTCAAGTCTGCTGGTAGCAAACACTGTCAATCTCCGTTTCCTTGTTTATCTTAGATGAAGATAGCACGATACCTAACAAAGGGCTTTTTGTGTGAGAGTTTTCTCCAAATATATCTCAAGTCACAGAAAATAATCAATACTTCATGCTCTCATTGTTATAATGGAATATATAAAGAATTAAGTAGGAATTGTTACAGGCATATTAACAGTAGCCGTTTCTGGGCTACGTTTCCAAAAGGAACAACTCCTGTTTGAAGAGAACTGCAACTTACTAGATGGAAACCTGTCAGTCCAAGGGACTAAGTACAATTGTTGTGTTCGTTTCTTAATTTTTTTATGCTTCTGGGTTTTTTCCTGTCCACCCTTAACATACTAGATACCTCCTTTTTCATTAAGTTAACAAACAAAAACGTTGTGTTTCTATTGTGCATAGCTCAACAGGACTCTTACAAGCCTCTAATTGGTGCTCTAGTAGAGAGGAGAATGAATATAAACATGCAGATGATCTTGATTCCATTAAATCAGGAGTAGAAATACAATTACTCCCCCTCTCCGAGAACAAAATACAGAGAAAATTTCAGCCTTGCTATGGCTTGAAATACTTTCTGTTCTTCCGTCCAACCATATTAAAATTTAGGTGACTTCATATTTGATTCTCCTGGAGACAAAACAACTTCCAATTCTTCACTTCTTACTAGAATTCCCACTCTTCATACATATTTGGTGATGATGTTATATGAAGAAAATTGGATTTATAAATGAGACTTGGATGAAATCCAGACCACGTGATAGCCAGAAAAAGCTTTGCCATTGACTTGAAGAAATGTAACACTTTATCTTGAGTATCTCTAGCCTCAAATACAGCTTTTACCTTGGGAGGAGACTTGCAGACATCAGGGGAATTTCCTACAGGACAAAACCTCTTTGAAGAACTGTGATCCAGGAAACATTAGCCAAACTCATGAAATTAAGGCTGCATGTCTCAATCTACCCAATAAATGCAAAGTTTTACCAGAAAATATCTTCTCCTCTGGGTGACCATAGTCCTGCAATTTACCAAGTGTATAGTAAATCCACAGTTTGCAAAGGAATGTTTGTATCTAGGTGCTTTGAGACTTATATTCATAATTAACAGCACAATCCACAGAGGAAACAGATTTGATACAAATGCAATTCATTTTATAAAATTATTTCATTTCCATAGACGTAGCCACACAGCAGAAATCAAGCACCTCTCTATCCTCATAAGTATGCAGGTCTATTTCCAGGTTTAGCTAAAGGCACACCAGTTAAAAGAGTTAAAACACTTCACTAACAAGTTAGCTCATGCAATTCTGCCACAAAGTAGAAGCGACAGCCACAAGAACTGGTGTCCACCTGTCAAGTAGTATTTTTCTATGTCTTGAATGCTAAACTCCTGTGTCCTTCTGGAAAGTCAGGATAAAATGCCCAGTGATACGGCATTTCTAGCCACGCAGCCCAGAAATCTCGTGGGTAAAGACCACCTTCCCTCTTTGAGAAAAGTGTCTCCCATTTGATGCCAGGAAGCCAAGTGCCGTGTAGGCCATCCTATTGTCAAAAATGGGATGACACCAACCCACTGGTTGGTGACACCAACCACAAAGCAGTGTCACTGCCTGCAACTGGAAATAGTGAGTTAAAAATAACCCGTGCCCCAGATTCCCTCACCAATCCTCCCAAGGCCCTTAAATCTCTTCTTATTGCTTTTGAACTACATGTTGCAGCTTCTTCCACACCTACATGGAAGGTCAATAATGGGTAATAGTCTGAGGATCATAACAAACCAGGAAGTATCTTGGGGATGCCCTTAACCTGGGCCCCAGGAAGACAGTAGATTCTCTATGAGGAGGGTTCACCCGGCATATTAGGCCCTCCATTCCCCTCAAGAGGGAGTCACCAATAACTATAACCCTCCTTTTCCTCACTGTGAGTGTAGTGGTTTTAAATGCATTTTCATTTTTAGTCATTCCAGGAAAGGTGGTCTGGTTTTATCATTTTACAGTCTGCACGTCCCCCCTTAAAACTGTATCACTGTAATAATTTCACTGTAACCAGGAAAAACTTACTCCTTGAAAAGCATTTTCAGGTAACAATTTATATTCCTTTATATTTGTTTCCCTTCTTACATGCTCTGATTATAGGGCAATATGACTTGGATAACTGTCTTTGTCGTTAAATCCATCAAACAGAGAGAAAAAAAAAAAAGAATAATTTATAACTAAAATGATTGCAACACTTTTAAGAAATATTAAGCTATTTGCAGCAGGCCACCAATAAACACTCCAAGAACAAAAATTATTGCTTGAACAAGTCTAAAATTTCAATGGAATGGAATTCTAGTTCACTTTCTACCTTCCTTTGTCAGCACAATTTAACACCACCCTGTATTTCTGCTTTGAAAAGCAGCCACTTTAAATCAAATAAAAGTCTCATTAAATTTCCCACACCTTCCTTTAGAAAAATGCCCAGCGATGTGGTATTTCCCATTGTCTGTCTTTAGTCTTGTTTAGCAGGGCTATTGAAATGATGTTAAGATGGCAGTACAGGTGGATGCAGAACAGATTAATAACAAAATAATTGGAATGTGAAAGCTCAAGAACTAGCACTTTTCAAATTCAACTCCAATCAGCAGATTATGGGGTTTATGCCTTACATAAACTATAAACACTGCAATTCACTATATGCACATCCTTTTCTTTTTTTTCTTTTCAGGCTTCTTTGCCAATGAATGCTAAACTAAGAAATTAATCCTTCAGAGGTCAATGAAAAAGGCTTTATTGTTATTCAAAATCAAATACTCAGGCTAACAAACAGTCTGGGCAGATCTCCCAGCCCAGTATATCACCACTCCATGTGTCCTTAGCATCCTTCCCAGACACTTGGAGTGAACTTTTCAAGTTGAGCTGAAAATTCAGACAGTTTTCAGCTATTGCTCCATTTTTTGTAAAAACTCTAACTTCAGTACGTCGGTTAAAATATTAGTTCTGTAGGAGGTAAGTGTGGACATGACTAATGCTTAAATCTTCCCTCCTTGAGCCAGTCCCTCAGGGCTGATAATTTCTTCCTTTAAACACACATCCTCTTCCAATCCCACAAGAAAAAATATCTCCCTTTTCCTGCATGCACGTACAGATACCAAACTACTTTGTGATACTACAACAGACACATACCCATAAGTTAACAATTGTAATTTGTAGACTTGGGGAAAATAAGCTGGGGAGGGAGTAGACAATAAAACTCACTGATGTTGGTCTACAAAACTGTAAATACACAAGATATATACAAAATCACACCTAGTCATTTGTCACATGGAAAACTTGATGGAACAGTCAAATGATGAGTTATCCGGGGGGG